>CM076584.1:370912961-371147922 GCA_034641835.2 Pinus albicaulis | reverse complement strand
ATTTTTGTGCATGAGCAGAGGTACCTTGCATATTTAGAAGACTTTCTTCTTCTATCCCTGTCATGACAAGTGAGGGATATGATACTTTTCTCACTTCAGCCTTACCATCAAACATATTTTTGAGTGATTTAATTGCGAATTAAATCCTTGTAATTTAATTTTTCAACCTAGGGTTTTGTAAACTGACGATGTATACATGTACTATATGTACTAGGTGGTTATCTTTCAGATTAGCTTAATCTAATGCAATTAAAACTAATTAAAAAAAATAAAAAATTAATCCAATCAAAACCAAATCAATCCAAACATAAAGAAATTTAAATCACACTTGAATAAATGAAATCACACTTGCTTGAAATTGAAATAACACTTGCAGAATTGAAATCACACTTGTTGAAATAAAATCACACCACACTTACATAATTGAAATCACACTTGCAAAATTGAAATCACACTTGTTAAAATGAAATCACACCACACTTGCATAATTGAAATCACACCACACTTGCATAAATGAAATCACACCTGCTAGAAAGTAAATCACACTTACTGAAAGGAAAAGGCACACTGGCATAAAATAAATGAAATAACAAAACTATAGTATGTTACCAATATGTACAAATATGTACAAACTATGGTTGATGGGGGCCCTCCATTCCTCAGCAAGCACACTAACAAATATCACATCTTGGAGATAAAATTAGCAACATGTATTTCATAAAAATGAAGTTACAATTTGATATTACAAGAATTCTCTATCCTCACTTTACAAATTACATCTAGATTTGGAACATCCAACTATAAACTAGCCACTAGCTAACAATTAACAACTGAATACACTTGATAACCCTTTGTATGAAGGGCTCACTCCTATTTATACAAAAATTAAGGATAACTATACAATAAATATAGATCCATAGATATCTCCTAAATACACATTTATCTCTTGTGGTTACAACCCATATCCTAAAAATGTAAAAATACATGTCCTCTCAAAATTATCTTATCCATGATTCTTCTCTTTTGAATGTGCATAGTTAATGATCCACATCCTCTATAAATATTACATAAATATTTATGTGTTGGAATTTGAAATTCGAATTTGTGGTTGGATGGCCAAATAGAACCCTTCTAGAATCTCCAAGTAGGCCTACAATATCACAAAACTCATAACACTTTTAGATATATATAAAAACATGTCAATTTCCTAATATTTAATCACAAATTCACTTAAAATAATTAAAATTAATGACTTGGAAAATATAAATGTTAAACCCATATGATAATGAAAATGGTTACTTAATGTAAGGTTATGGGGCTATAGCGTTACGGAATGAGGGTAAATTTATGGAAATGAAGGTGAAAGTGGATGACATTTTGGAGGCCCAACATACCCCCCAACTAAAATTGTTGCATGTCCTCATGCAAATATTGCATTAATTCCCTTAATCATAAGTATATATTCTTGAAATGTTTTTCTTCTATATTATCTTTGGATTTGTATTGATTCTCTAATTTTGCATAATCATCTTTTTTCAAAGTGTACTTTGAAATACATTTGATTGGAACACATATTTTTTTATGGTTGGTTCTTGTGTGATAACCAAAATTTAATGAGTATTGGTTCTTGTGTAACAATACTTTTATTTTTTTCTTGCATCAAAATACTTGAAAACATTGAGAATTATTGTTTTCAAGTCCCATAGTTACTGTTAGTGATTTAATATGCTCATCAATTGATCATTTCAAAACACATAATATTTTAGAATCAAAATACAATAATAGTTGATTGGGAAAATATGTTGGTTAGGATGAAATGAAATGTGGCATGTGGCATTAAATGTGAATATCGCTTCCCCCAAACTTAAGGTTTTTCATTTTTCTTGCAAATGAGAAAGGGAATATGAATGTGGTGAGGGATTTTCCAAAATCACAATTTTAGCATTTAAGGAATTACATGATTAAAAATTAGAAAATTACATAACTTCACCTACCTGAAAACTGAACAAGGTATATATATTGAAGAGTGTGGTTGTTGTTGTTGTTGTATCATGGAATGTGAAGTAAAAAAAATCTTATCTTGCTTCTTTCTCTTGGTTGTATGAATAGAGGATGAGATTGGAATCTTTAATTCTATGGCTACTTCAGAATTGAGTCTTGTTACAAATTGTTGAAATCATGTAGTCTTAAATCATTCCCACTCGATGAAATAACTCTTATTTATGTGAATAGATGTATCGATTTCGAATATAGAAAATAAATTTTTGGATTACTGGTAATTAATAAATTCCATTAGCCAACACGAGACTACTCACCATTGATGTCAATGAGTCAATATTCCTAATTACTTCTTACTAGGTACGAATAGATGTTCTGAAGTTGAGTCACCTATAATATCTGATAAACAAGGGACATCGGTGTATTCCCATTGTTTATTTGTGAGAGAACTTTCCATTAAGGCATGCAAGCCTCAAGGTACTTGAAATATCTCTAGTTTTGATCCCAGATGATGTGTCGGAGTCTATGGGTAAAAACTTGTTAGAAGGGAGGCCTTGATGAATCCTCCATCATCTAACGCGAGTATGAAATAATAATTTGAAGGAATATGGATGGAAAATTTGCATCGAAGAAAATTTTATTGGACAAAAAGTAAAAGGAAAATTAGGTGGCTCAACTTTGTAAGGGAGTTGAATGACTTTATTTTTGGGTTAAGGGTGAGTGAAAATTAGGCAGGAAAGTATGAAGATTGCAAAGGGAAATAAGTTTTTGGTAGTAGGGAAATGGAGAATTATGGATCAACTACAGGCTTAAAATGTTTAGAAATGGTAAAATTGGCATGTGCTCAGTAGCAATGGTGTAGTGGATCTGATTTTACATTGAATGATCATGCTCTTCTGAAAGAAACTTGGTCTTTAAAAAGGTACTTGTGCATATAGTGCTCTTGTTTCATCGTCCTAGAATGTGCAAAAACTTAGAAATTTCTGCAATAAAATTTAATACAATGAAAAGAGAGAGGTGATTAGTCCCTCTTCATTTGATGTATACACAAAAAAAACTCAAAAATAATACTAATAAAACAAATTTGAGAATGAAAAATTAAATGCACTTTTACCTTATCAATACTATGGATCACCTGTTATTGTTTTGTTGGTGACTTATTTATTGTGTTTCTAACCAATTTTTAGCTTGAGGCCTCTTCTCCACACACTTAATGCTTCATAAATAGATCGTAAACCAAATTTTCATAAGCTACTGAATTGTGTCGATTCTACAGCTACCAAAAATATGGATCATTGCACTGCCTTTCCACTTTACAACCTAAAATTAGACTCGAATGGAGGTTTTTATGAAATTCTAAGTTTGTAACGATGTTTGTTCTTTTTCTCTAGCACTCCACCCTTGTCCATGATCATGTGGATCCAAAAAATGCCCGAAATTCAAAATTCTTGGATCAGCTTGAAACTAGCGCCAAAGCATAGATATCATCATTTTGAATCCAACGTAATTTGTTTCACTGAAATCCAACTTCGGATGCTCTGGGAATCGTGTTCTGGTCGGTTTGTGAAATAGCTAAAAAAATGAATTTTTGAGTTGCAGGAATGCCCAGTTAGCAGTCTGTATGCTAACTGGGCCTATGACGTGGAAATTTTTACTGTACCTTCTCCAGTCAATTGATGGGTGACACTTGGCACTATTTATTAATGGACATGTGGTTATTTTCTATTTTTTAATGGTTTTTGTGGTGGACCAACATGGAAGTGCCACACAAACCAACCCTTGGTTGCCACATGGCATCCTCGTGGTGGACACAATTTTTTAAAGGGAAAAACTGCCCTCCATGAGAATCGAAACCATGACCTCCTAACTAAAAATAAAGCGTTGTTACTAACTCGGCTACTATATTTCTTGTTAAATATAGTCATAATACATGTATTGAAAGGTGATGGGCGCGCATTTGGGGAAAGGGTCGGGGCTAAGCCCTAGCCCCTGGTCCCATGAAACCTAATATGACCATGGGTGCAGAGGACTTGGGGCAGTTTTAACCATCCTACAATTTTGACCAACAATCGAGAAGGCCAGATTTACGCGCCATTCCCATTTTTTGGGCGCATCAGCCGGGTTTGGGTTGAATTTTAGGCTTATTAACAGCAGAATTGGGTAGAAACTTAAAACAATGATATCTTACTCATTGTCTGGCCAAATGAGGTGAAAAAAGAGTCAAAACAAGGGTTTTTTATAGTGTTGGATCCATTAGAGGTATTAGTTTTGATGATTGAGCTTTGGAAAATCCTGTAATTACACTTTTCAGTAAGAATTTAGATTTCTTATCCAAATTTTATTGCAAAATTTTAAAACTAACTTTTTTCAATTTTCTTTTCTGATATTCCAAATCATAGAGAGCACAAGAAGAGAGCATACTCAGCAATATTGAAACTCTTTATTCAAAAAAAGGCAAAAGGATTCGATCTCTAACTTCAAATTGTGGCTCTCAAAACTCTTTGTTCTCCTCTTTTCTCAAATATTCCTTCTCTTTATATATATTCCTGAAAATTATTAGTGAGATGGGTGGCTCTTAATGCACCACCAATTAAATTAAATTGCAAATAGAATGAAATTTAACTTGAAGAAACTTAAAAAATCACCAAAATTGGTTTTATTCATTAATTCTACCATACTCTACTCTACTGGAAATAGAAAAAATAATCAAGTGTATGAATATTTCCAGTGTAACCATGTGCGTAACAGAAGTAAAAATATATTCATCCCAAGTTTTGAAAAATATGCATTAAAATACATCAAAGCTTGAAAAGCCAATTTTTTTTAAAATACAATTAAGATGTAAGGAAGAATGGAAGAGTGATGTGACTTAATCCTTGATTGGAACCATTTTTAAATAAGGTCATGACATTCTTGATTCCTTTCTTGGTTTATATCACATTAATTATCCTCCTTTATTATGCATTCATCAATCTTATATTCTACTAGTTTCTCCTCATCAAAAGTGTTGCATAATTCTTTAGTTTGTCCAGCCGATTAACAAGAGGAATCAAAAGAAACTTAAAGATATTCTTGTGGAGGTGGAGAGATAGAAACGTTTCTGCATGCAGTTAAAATAAAATCTTCCTGAGAGGCATATATCCTAGCTATTTCTAAGATTCAAGAAATTTCTTGGAAGAAAATTCTTAAAACTCTTAATTGTCTGTGAATTACTCAAACTAGTTTATAATTCATGTCGTGCACACAGATTAGTACAGTTTTTTGAAAAATTATTGAAATCTAATATTCATCCTAAATGATTTTAATATGTTTTTAACATGCATATAAGAATTAATGTAACTATAATGAATGCCTAAACTTCAAAATAAACACCTATCGATACCTCCCCCGCAAGAGCGCCAAAATGTTGGGTGATTTAATTGCAGGATAAATCCATGTCATTTAATTTGTCAACTCGAGGTTTCATAAACTGAAAAGGTATACATGTAATATGTGTACTAGGTGGTTATCTTTGAAATTAGATTAATCTAATGCAAGTAAAAATAATTACAAAACATAATAAATTAATCCAATCCAAATCACACTTGCATAAAGGAAATCACACTTTCTTGAAATTGAAATCACACTTATTGAATTGAAATCACACTTGCTGAAATGGAATAACACCACACTTGCATAAATGAAATCACACCTACTGGAAAGTAAATCACACTTACTGAAAGGAAAATGCACACTAGCATAAAATAGATTAAATAACAAAACTATAGTATGTTACCAATATGTACAAAGATGTACAAAATGTGGTTTATGGGGGGCCTCCGTTCCTCAGCAAGCACACTAAAAAATATCACATCTTGGAGATAAAATTGGTAGCATGTATTTCATAAAAATAAAGTTACAAGATATTACAATAATTCTCTATCCTCAATTTAAAAATTACATCTAGAACTTAGAACCTCCAACTATCAACTAGCCACTAGCTAACAATTAACAATTGGCTACACTTGACAACCCTTTGTATGAAGGGTTCACTCCTATTTATACAAAAATTAAGGATAGCTATATAATAAATATATATCCATTGATATCTCGTAAATCCACATTTATCTCTTGTGGTTACAACCAATATCCTAAAAATTTAAGATACATATCCTCTCAAAATTATGTTATCCATGATTCTTCTCCTTTGAATGTGCATAGGTAATGATCCAGATTCTCTAGAAATATTACACAAATATTTATGACTTTGAATTTCCAATTCTAATTTGTGGTTGGATGGCCGAATAGGACCCTTCTAGAATCTCCATGTAGGCCTTCAATATCACAAAACTCCTAACACTTTTATGTATATATGAAAACATGTCAATTTCCTAATATTTAATCACATAGTCACTTAGAATACTTAAAATTAATGACTTGGAAAATATTAATGTTAAACCCATATAATAATGAAAATGTTTAATTAATGTAAGGTTATGGGGCTATAGAGTTACAAATTAAGGGAAAAATGATGGAAATGAAGGTGAAAGTGGACGACATTTTGGAGGCCCAACACATATGAATGGAGTGTCCTTACTGGCAGATGTGTACCAAAAAAAAAAGTTTCTCCTCAACTCTGTGAGGTATAGAACCTCATGTAGAAGAAATTTTGGAACACCAGTCATTTTAAGCCTAATTGTGCCAAGCTTTGATGTCTTGATATTTATTTTCCTACAAAGTATACTGCTCCATCAACCTTGCTAGTAAATTCTTCAAAAAAAATATTTTCTAAAAGTCACGTGGCATGTTGCTCCTAAATCAAGCAACCAATTATTTTTCCAAGTAGAAAGTGAATTATTAAAAAATTCTTCAGTTACTCCAATATTACAATCTACCACAACATAATAAGTGGATTAAGGTGCGTTACCTTTCTCTTTATCGTGAGTTTTACTTTTTGGCTTTACTTATTTCTTGCTCAATTTTATCCCAAGGAAGCTTACATATGGATGAATCACATCCATCTCTATTGCACCAAGTGCAATGAAGATCATACTTTTCTCCTTGAAATTATCTGCCCCCCTCCCTCTGAAATTTCTTCTTCCTCTTTCTCTTCGGCCACCTCTTCCTCTAGAAGAATCTTGGGCATGATTCTTCTCTCTATGTGCAAGACATGTAGCTTCTTCAGAATACCGAGGAGTTTTCTATTTCCATGATTATTTTCTCTATATAAAGTATTCTACTCAAGGGAGTCAAAGGAAATATTGTTGAGGTTTCCACTTTCTTGCAATGACTCAAGATAATGTGAGTAAGTGGGATATAATGCCTTGACATAAGCTATGAGAGGTATGTCTATTTCAAGACCAATGTTTTTAATGTCATGCATGATAGATATTACTTCTAATGCTAAAGCAAGAGGGTCATCATTTTTAAATTCAAGACTGAATAGTTTAATCATGAATTGAACAACTTCAAGTTATGAGTGTGAGTCATATAGTTCTTTCAACTTATTCAATGCTTCATAAGCATTTGAGAATGGTGTAATATGGTGACTCACCTATTCATTTACAAATGTTGCAATCAAGGCATATGCTTTCTTACTATTATTTTTATCCCAAATGGTGATCTCCTTGTCTGAGGTAGGCTTTGCAGGTGCATTTTCTCGATATCCTTCATAGATTCCTTTCCAAAACTCATTAAAAATGAGAGTATGCTTGATTTTTTGGGACCACTCAAGATAGTTCTCCTTTGCAGTGAGAACCACTCCTAAAATAGATATGAGTGAATGCATTCATAATATATATTGTAAAAATATATATATACTTTACTGCCAACATTATAAAAAATTTGCAATTCTGGTGCTAATTGTTTTTTGTAAAAAAATGAATTATGTGATTAAAAAAATTATGCAAAGGTATATATGAGGGAGGGCTTATATGGGGAGGGCTTATGAGGGGGAGGTAAATCTTGGGAGGTGGGATATGCGGGACATAAAATATGGTGAGGTGTTATGTGAGGGAGCGAGTAGCGAAGTCTAGTGGAAATATAGGTCGAGTTCACCACATGATGGAGCAGTAGAGGAGTTGTTATGGAAGTTTCATATAGGAGGAAACTGCGTACAGGAGGCTATTGTTACACCATTTTTAGGTCATCTAACATGTTACTATTATATGGAACAAATTACACCATGTAAGACCAATTTTACCCTAAGTAAAATTGCTTTAATATGAAAAATAACTTAGTAATCCATATTTATTAAGTTGTTTGTGGTATAAAAAGGAAACCCCGCGAGGAAATATCGAATAAATCCAAATTTGTTTTATTTTCCTCAAGGAATAATTAGTGAAACAATAGTTTAATTAATATTCCTGGTCATATTTAACCCAAAACAGGAAAATTAATTAGATAAATCATTATTTATCTTATTATTTTCAAAGAATCATTATTTAAACCTTATTTAAATAATATTCCTTGTTAAATTTGACTAAATCATTTATAAATAATTGAATAAATCATTATTTATTTAATTATTACTCAACCATCCTTAAAATAATAAATAAATAATTTATTTATTTATTATTTACAAATAAAGGGATTTGACCAAATTTAAATTCTTTCTTTTTCCCTCCAAATGATATAATAAAATATTCCATACAACTTGATCTAGATTTGGTTAATAATATTTTAATTATGCACCAATATCAGGACTAACTCAATATTTTGTTATAAATAGAAGGGTTTTTCCATTCACTCACTACCTTTTGTTGCCTAAATATCACTCTGGATCTATACTTTTGGTCTGACTTTGATCCTCCATCATTGTCATATTTTGCTATCATTTTTCTTGTGGGCTCCCTTTGAGTTCCATTTTTTGTTTGGGTTTTCTACACCATCAAGAGAGAGAGATATTAGATCTGAAGTGTTGAGGACTCACAAGAACCCATCCCATTGAGGGGGACTGGTAACATCTTTCTATGTTCCCTTCCCAGGTGTCAAAAAATACAAAAATTCTTTAAAAATATTCTTGTCTTATCTATTGGATGCATGGAGCAACTCTTGCTTTTATTTACAGCTTAATGTCTTTTACTGCATAGATCTAGATTTTGTAGCATTTATATTGGTCAACTAACTGTAGATCTAAAGAAATTTGCAACCATCTTTGATGTTAGGGATGTTTGTTATGCACAGATAAAGTGATATTTTTTCGTACACTTGCAATTAGAATTCATCCTAACAACTGGCGACTCCACAAGGGTTTACGATTATGACCTCTGTTGTTTTTCAAATCCCTGCATGAACAACTGCTTCAAACCCTAGGATTTCTCTTCAACTTCTTGTTTTTCTTTTATTGATGTTTCTTTTAACCTACAAAACCCTAAAACATTAAAAATTCTAACTTCCGTGTGTTTTCGGACCTATTACGCAGGTGACAGGCATCAGCCGCAGCTGAGACGACAAAATTTTCTGAAACCTGCTCCCGAGAGTGCCAGAGGTGTAGGTCACACTTTTTGGGCCCAAACCTGTGTCCTGGACCTTCAGGGTGCAGAAAAATGCCCCAAACTCGCGACCTCTGCAGAAATCAGGTCAGAAACTACGACTTGAACTTTTTGCAGCAATTTTTAAGAGATTTTTCTAGGTTTGTCTGGGCCTCTGTTCAGGGTTGTCTGACCTCAGTCTTTGCCTGTTTTGGACCTGTAATTTCTCTGTTTTACTCATCAAAGTGGGAACCTAGCCCCTTAGGGCTTCAATATCCTCCACCTTTCTAGGAGGAGTTTTAGCTGTAGCAGGTCGTCTGAAATTTCAGTGTGTTCAACCATTTTTAAGATCTGATCTCTTACCTTTAGATCCATTTCAGATTGGTTATTCATCCATCCAAAACACCTCTTTTTTAGTTTTTTTTGGGTCTTCCTCTAGGGTCCCCTCCGTTTCCCTCCAGGTTGTAGCCTTTCGCCTCCTCATTTGCAACAATTTTCCCTCTGGTTTTTTGCTGTTTTCTGCACCTATTTTCAGTAGATCTGACCTTTAGATCATTTTTCTTCCCGACTTTAGATCCATTGGCTATTTTGGTGTGTTTTCACTAGATTTTTTCCCACCCACAGACTAGTTGTTGAGAGGCCCGCCTCCTTGGGTTTAGATTAATGCATAATTAGCTGTTTATTTTCTGTTATATTCAGTTTCATTTACTATTATTTGCAGGTTTATTTACATTTATACAACACACTCTTTCTTTTTCTCTACAAACGTCTGGGTTTAAAAATTAAAATTTACACACTTAACACACACATCCTAAGTGAAAAAGAGCCTAGTTAACACCACCAGGCAAAGACTATAACATTGTAATCAATTGATCTTGCACCTCTCTGCCCTTGTTTCGACATTGTAATCATTTTACCGTGCACCTCCTTGCCCTTGTTGGTCTCTCTTCCCTTTGTGTCATGTTTGTGCTTTCATCATTGCACCCCCAAGGCATTTATCCAGAAGACTTCTTTGCCTTCATCCTCAGTTTCCGATAGGAAGACTTACTCCTCCACATAGGATTCTAGTTAGTCCTCCATGGAGTCTGTACTCCAACTCCTCTTCGGTTCATCGTGTTTCGGGGAAAAACACCCTAGAGGTTTGTTGGGTCAAAACCTCCACAGATCAGGGCATGCTATTCAGAAGGACTCACACACAACCATACTTAAATGCTAAAAACTAGATAACAATGATAGTAGAACTCACTTTTAGTCCTACGTTCGATGTAGATCCCACGGGGTCCAAACCCCCAGCAACCCTTCTTCCTCTTCAACCTGGAAAACAAGAAAATAAGAAGAAACGCACGAAAATCACATCATTAAAAGATATAATTCTAAATGCCGGTTGAAAACCATGTGAAATATGATATAAACGATAATAGATGCTTAATAATCAATATTTTCACATATACAAATAGATACTAACACAGAAGTTCAGGAACAAGATGGTTCTTCATTATTACGAACAGCATGTACAGAAGTAAAGAGTGGAGAGATCACCGGAATCCTTCCACGATCTTCGAGTAGACCGTCGTCCGGATCCGTCCCGCCCTTGCCTCACTAAGATACTTTCAAGACTTGTGCACTCGAGATGGCATATAAACGGATGAACATCTCTGGGAAAGTGCAGGAGGCACGGGGAATCAGACTTGAATTAGGGATTCCAACAGAGTATAATATCTATAAAATTTCTCTCTCCCTTAGGCCATGCACATGAGGGGCTTTTATACTCCCTCAAAGTAGTTTCAATCAGTTGGAAACAGTTGGCCACGTGCTGGGGTGGTTGAACTAGTGGAGTAACCATCAACCCAGCCCGAAAATAGGGAATTTTTATATATTTTTTAATGATTTTAATGGCATACATGGAAAAGTACATGTGGACTCGCGTATATATGCGTAAAGTTCTGGGCATACCCGTGTATGGGATTTTTAACACTGTTTTTTTAATGAATTTGTTCAAGTCTGTAGGAATGGGTGCCTAAGGCCATAGAGACAATCATGAATCACATGAGGGTGAAAAATGATGCTATAACAGATGCCCCCTAATATATGAGGTCAGAAGGGGTACATGATGGCTGAAATGTATTATGCACATAGAAATAACTTCGCAAGGACAAGGGAGGACTTCACCAGATTTCAGCCTGCCAAAAACCAATGAAAGAAAACAGAGAGTCAACTCATGTTGAGGCGGGCATACCCATGCTCATTCAAAAATACATCATATCGAAAGTACAGAATAGATCCAAAATGTATACAAGTATAGATGAACTGAAAGTACACAATGAATCATCTGAGCATGGCCCGGAAGTACAAGTCAGAATCGATGTCCAAGTATCACATATAGAAAGCTGATCAATGATGCTAAAACTGGATGTCTGATCATAAAAATAGCTGAATCTCCAAGTACCAAATGATAAGGGGTGGAACACATGGTACAATCACGCAACTCGGGAGCCAACATATAAGATGCTGCTGTACTGACACTGCAACATATAAGGGTGAACGGCATCACTGGCAGAAACTGAATGGACTGTCAAAAGTGAACCGAGAAATGTTGATGCAACCCGAGGTCTTCACCGATCACTATGGCACAATTATACACAATGGGAATAAATGAGCTGAATTCGACCATGTGAGAAATCGTTGGATTACCGGTCAATAATGTAAACCGTTAACCAACGCGAGACAACCCACCAATAATGAAAATGAGTGTCAAGGTGCCCCAGTAAAAACTAACAAGTGTGAATGAATGAGTTGAAGTCGAACACTTGAAAGAATCTACCAATCAGGAGGCAATGATGAGTCCCCACTGTCGATAGCGAAGAGTCTGCCACTGATGACTGCAAACCCCAAGGTACTGACAAAAAAACTCTAGACCTTATTCCCAGAGCAATGAGTCGGAGTCGATGGGAAAAGATCTGCTGGAAGGAAGGCATTAAGGCATCCCACATCAGTCCAGCGCGAGTATAACCCGAAGGCCAAGATTTTGAAGGAATCGGATGAAGTAGAGTGACAGAACCAAACCAAAGTGCACAAGATGAAGCTAGCGCACGGAAGAAACCCTCTGAACCAACCAATAATGTAAGATGACACAGAGGCAAGATATCCACCAATAGGGTCAAATGGAAATAAAGGTACTGCACGAATCCCAAGTGTGATAATGTATGCTGACGTCGAACACAGGGGAAACCACTCAGTCAAAGACCCATAATGATGATCAAATGCTGAGCACAAGGTCACCTATCAATGATGGAAATAGGGCCAGGGTGTGGCTCTAGGTTTGCTTTTAGAGAAATGTGTCATAGTCGATAAGAGACAAACCCACCGTCAAGAAGTCAATGGGGACCTTCTCAAACCAGCACGAGCAGAAGACCAAAACATCTGATGTGATAGAACAAGATACTGACAAAACCGGGAAGGCCGACTGAATAATGAGTCAAGAGACACCGCAGAATGGCCGACTCTGGTTAGACTTCCCTTGAACAAAAACACGACTCGTGATGACCATGGCAGTAAAAAGTGACACTGTATAAGTCTGTTATGCAAGAGGCAAAACAAACTCTCCATATGATTGGAAGAGATAACCAACCGGGGGAGGACTGACCAGTGAAACAAGGCAAAGGCTGAACCTAGGTCAAAAACTAAAACCATCCCAAATGAAGGAAATATATAAGTGTATGCTCTTTGTTCAAGGGCGACAAACTGACACTGTACTTCCATCAAATCACGAAGTTATATCTCGTTCCTGCTCTTTTTGTTATATTTGATTTCTTTGTCTTTTTCATATAATAAGCCTGAAAAGGAATAAAAGAATGCTATGGTACAATGGATAGAACGAGTATCAATAAACAGATGCACTAGTTCCTGGGATTGGAACGATCCTATGCTCAATGCAAGGTGGCAGAAACTGGTAAGCGATACTCAGAGGAATGTTCCATCCATGGGTAAAAGGGTGTCAAGTCGTGATAGCCAAGTGCATGTAATGGTTAACTTGTACAGATAGTCAAGGTCAAAAATTGGCTTTAAACATTGAGTCCAAAATGAAGCCGGCTAAAGGCCATGATAAACAAGTAGCCAATATGCAATGCAGTAATACAACTCAACAACACCAGGGAGCCTCTAGGGTAATGGCCAGAAAAATGATAGTGAGGAAAAAGAAGAATGAAGCTTCAACACATAAGTCATGGCGGGACTAAAGAGGACTCTCGAGCCTACATAAAACGCAGCATGGGCAACAAGTGATAGCGAGGAACTAACTAGGAAGCCCATGTAAAGGAAGGCTCTACCACCAAGTCATGATTAAATAATCGGCGAGTGAAATGGGTGAAATACTCATGACCTGACGGGATCGACCCTATGGCAAGTGATCAGAATGGAGGCTAGTATGAAAAATGCAACGGAAAGTGGATTTGCTAACCTATATGCCAGTGAAGATCATATACCTGCCATGACGGGTCAGTAGTCATGGATCAAAAATCGGGAAAAATCTCAAATTCGTCAAAATGTACCTGAAAATATACCAATCTGGGCACTTCCAAGCATCCGGGTTATGCAGCTTAGGATAGATTGAAAAAATAAGCATAACAAATTTTTGCAAAAAATTTTCAATTTTGGGCATAAATACACAAGTTACCTCATATTTGGTTCATTGTTACATTGCTGATTTGGGAAAAAGTGCTCTGGAGAAAAAGCCTCTTTCGTCAAAATAGGAGCAATCGACCGTCAAACTTCACCGAATTTGTTAGGTAAGCTCTTAATTCATCCTTGCTATTCATTTTGTCCGTTAATAAGTTAAAAATTAGGAATTTTCACCGTAGAACCATTTGTTTAAAATCACAGGTTTGCGCATACGCGGGTTTATAATGACCAAGTCGCGTATATACGTGACTGTGTATAAAGAAAGTCGCGTATGCGCAACCCAAAATGAAAAAACGCGCATCTAATGAACAAATTATTGAATTTTTTTAGGATGAATATATCTTGGAGAGAGCATGAACACGGTGCCATAGACAATGAAGTCATGCAGGACCAAGCATCACTAAATATTCTCCGAAATTGTGGATTGCTCAAGTTTTTCAAAATGCCAAATATGAAGAGTAATGTCCGGTTGCTCGAAATGCTTGTGAACTATTGGGAACCGGAAGAAGACTGCTTCATTATAGATCAAATGCCCATACGCATCGAGGTGGAAGATATCTATTTTATTACTGGACTCTCCCGGAGGGGGGAGCCAGTAGACTTGCATGGTAAGCCTTTGGGAGGGCTAACCATGGAAGATTACGTCCACGTCTACTGCGTAGAGGGTTCCAAGAAAGTTGGAACTCAAATTTCTATCAAAGATTTAAGAGACTTGCACATGAAAATTCTCCTTTTTACCATTGGCAGGGTAGCGGGATCTGCTTCCCTACACCAGGCATCCAGGACT
Source organism: Pinus albicaulis (assembly GCA_034641835.2). Lineage (NCBI taxonomy): Eukaryota > Viridiplantae > Streptophyta > Pinopsida > Pinales > Pinaceae > Pinus > Pinus albicaulis. Next base: position 371,133,009 of record CM076584.1, on the reverse strand, counting down.
CAAATGAGTATAGCAGTGGAATGCTTAACTCATTTATATGATTGGTGCACAGCTCTACTGATGAACATGAAGCAACAATTGACTTCTATCCGAAAAGTAAAGACAAATTTTTTTGGATATGGTACAATCTTGATGACATTCTTCTTCGAGAAGATTCCTGGGCTGAGACCCAAATTCATCTCTTCTATCAGCAGCCCGAGAGATCCAAGAATTTCCCGATGGGCTGACATGATGAAGAGATTGGGGGGAAGTGAAGTTCCCCGAACCACTTGGGATGATGAGTTCTTCATTTGGTGGGGAGAACAAATCATCGCTGTGGAAGACTATCCCTATGCCGGGATGGATTTCCAAGGCGATCCTGACCCTGTCCTTCCACTAGGCGTGGCATGGGGCACAGTCGGTAAGTTTTCAATTTTTGACTTATATAATTTTTTGGATTTTTTCAATATATGTGAAAAAATGGAAAACAAACATGGTTTTGATTGGATTCAAAATGACTTACAATTTTAAAATGATCATGATACAGATATTGGACCAATTCGACTTGAGGGTTACCCACGACATAAGCATCGCAGGGGCAAGGCGGATACAGTAGATTCAGACAGGGCCCTCCAGGTTGTACAGAGGAACTTGGAGGAGTTAACCCGCCAAGTACCTATGGCTGTAGTGGAAGATCTACTTGAAGCCATCCAGAGACGGGTGGTAGGAGTACCCCGTGACTGGGTGTAGTTATTCCGCCGAGTTGCCACCGCGATCGTGTTCTATAGGAACACAACTTCTGGGTAGGGACCTCAGGAGTAGATAGATATGATGTATCAGATGACTGTATATTTTTTGAGACTGAACATGATCGGGGGCATAAGCCCAATTTTTTGTATGACTTATGGATCCAAATTTTGTATAGTTTTTTGAACATTCTGATGATATATATACAACGATGTTTGATGTGATGTGACAAATGTATAAAATTGTATGATGCTTTTGATGATTAAATTTTATTGTATGGAATGATTAATATGCCAATCAATTGCTTGATTAGCTAATGAGTCTGCCATCCAATTGTCAACTCGAGGAATATGAACGAAAGTTAAAAATTGAAATGATCTTTGTAACAAACGTACCCTCAAGAATAACCGGAGTAAAAATGGATCTCGAACTCGATAAGTATTGTTAAACTGAGACACCACCAGTTGGGAGTCAAAGAAAACTACCAACGAATCAACACCCAAAGATATTGCGTCCGAGAGTAGATAAATAACTGCAGTGTATTCTGCTATATTATTGGAAGCAGGACCAATGCAGACCCCTCTTGATACTAACAGCTGACCGGATGGATGATGAAGCACCCAAGCCGCGGAAGCCAAGTTCCGGGTGTGTCTACTAGCACCATCGGCGAAACCAAAATGACTCATGACATCCGACACAACCTGCCAAAGAAGATCAAAAACATCACCATCCCATCAAAAATCGAAAAACCAGATATGTACAAAGTAAAACTACTATATACAAAAGCAAAATGTCAGGCCGAAGCCTAAGCATAATACTTTTTCAAATAGAGCCCATTTCTGGGCTCCGGCAACTCGTTTCCTTCGAAATCAACCAAGGTATATGCTCCTTTTTTAAGGACTTTTTTAATGATGAAGGGGCCATACCACATAGAATTAAACTTTCCTGCCCCCAGGGCATCTTTTTCTTGGGCATAGACCAAAACAAGGTCACCTTCCGAAAAAACCCTAGGTTTGACCGCTTTATCGTATTGAACTTTAACTCGGCTGTTATGTGCTTCATTCATCGTGGCGACATCCCGACGCTGCTCATCAAGATGTTCCAGATGAAGGAGGCGTTCTTCAAGACTAGAAGTGTGAGGAAGAAGTTCAACAGCTAACTTAAGAGAAGGAATCTCACATTCAATGGGAAATACGGATTCCAACCCGTGAACTAGCTGAAACGGAGTAAAGCCAGTTGCAGTTTTCACTGACGTCCTGTATGCCCAAAGTGCAGGATATAGCATAATATGCCAATTGGATCGAGCTTTATTGATTTTCCTTTGAAGAATTTTCTTCAAGGATTTATTCACGGCTTCCACTTACCCATTGGATTGAGGATAATACGGAGATGAATGCTCCTGCCGGAAACCTAATTTTAGAGCCAACTCAGCCATCATGCTATTCTGAAAATGACTGCCATGATCAGTGACAATCTCTCTAGGAATACCAAAACGAGCAATAACCTTGTTGAAAAGAAAAAGAGCTGCAGTCTCACCATCATTCCCAAAAGTAGGCATAGCCTCGACCCACTTAGTAAAGTAGTCTATTGCTACAATAATGTACTTGTGACCTTTAGCCGAAGGCAGGTTACAAGTAGTATAATCAATACCCCACTTTGTAAAGGGACCGACAGTAATGACTGGAAAAAGCGGAGCTGGATGAGCGCGCATTTTTCGAGTATAAACTTGACACGGATGACACTTTTTGACCAACTCCATACAATCTTTGAAAATCGACGGCCAAAAGTACCCAGCACGCAAGATTTTTTGGGCTGTAGCAAGCCCAGATAAATGACCACCATAAGCTCCACTGTGGCAATCATTCAGCACACCCTCAGCTTCTTCGAGAGTTAAGTAGCGTCTCAGGATTGAATCAACCCCTCGACAGAATAAAGCATCACCAATAATTAAGTAATTCTTAGCCAAGTGACGCAACTTACAGCGCTCATCTTTCGAAAAAGTAGAGGGAAACTTCACAGTCTGAAGATACATAATGATATCTCCATACCAAGGATCCTGTGGAGAGATAAGAAACAAATGTTCATCCAGGAAGGATTCATCATAGACTATCTCTTCCCCACAGGGCAACTCGGAGATCAATTCCGCGAAAACCAATGATTTCTTGGACTTGGCAGACATGAACTCAAGATAAAATTCCTGTAAAATCATAATCCATCTATTGTATTTGCCCCCAATCACTCGCCTACTGAGGACAAACTGAAATGGATTGGCTGCTGCCAAAACATAAGTTTTTCGTAGAAGAATGTAATGTTGGAGTCGTTGCACAGCATGAACAACTGCTAAAGCTAACTTTTCTATCAGAGTATACCGGAGTTCAGGTCCTACCAATCCTCGACTAAGATAGTATATAACATGCTCTGCAAGAGAATCATCTTCCTGAACCAGAACCATACCAATGGTAGATTCTGCTGCTGCAAGATACAAAAGGAAATCCCTGCTATAATCAGGTGGACTCAATAAAGGAGCAGAGGTCAATGCTTTTTTCAAAGCATCGAATGAGCGTTGAGCGAAGTCATCCCAAAAAAAATGGAATTCCCTTCTTCAACAATCTCATAAATCCCTTGGTAACTTCAGCATAATTTACGATAAATCTCCAAAGAAAATTAGCCTTTCCTTGTAGACTTTGAAGTTGACGAATAGAGGACGGGGGAGGTAACAGAAGTATTGCCTCAACCTTGAAGGGATCTACCCTAATCCCTTCCCTAGACACAATGAATCCCAATAACCGACTGGATGTAACCGTGAAAACGCACTTGTTCGGATTCAATCTAATCTTGTAGAAACGACATCGTTCAAATATTTTCCGGAGGTGAGAAGGATGATCCATTCTCTTTCGAGAATGAGCAGCTAAATCATCCAAATATGCCTCGATAATCTGTTTGATGTCATGGAAGGCGTATGACATGGCCCACTGAAAGGTAGCCCCAGCATTTTTAAGACCAAAAGGCATATTCTTGTAAACAAAAGTACCCCAGGGACAAATAAAGGCAGTCTTATGCTGATCTTCAGGATGGATAGTAATCTGATTATAATCAGAGAAACCGTCCATGAAGGAGAAAATCTCATTACCGGCACACTCATCAATGATCTTATCTATAAATGGTGTGGGGTAATTATCTTTAGGACATGCTTTATTAAGGTCTCTGAAATCAATGCAAACTCGAATTGTTCCTTGTTTTTATCTATGGGAACAGGGTTTGAAACCCATTCAGTCAAAGGAACAGGGAAAATGAATCCCGCCTTGAGCAGCTTCTCCACCTCGGCTTTTATAGCTGCTGCCTTCCTAGGATTGACCGGACGAAGTTTTTGCCTCACCGGCTTAGCGTTTTCGTAAGTCTTGATCTCATGCTAGAAAATATATGGATCTATACCAGGAATTTCCTCATAAGACCAAGCGAATACATCCCTATACTCTTTAAAGAGATCGGTGTAAATCTGAATCTCTTCAGGGGAACATTCAGCTCCGATGAAGACATTCTCAATAACATTGGGATCCCTAGAGATGTTCACCGAGATAGTTGGAGAAATCACAGCCATGTTCCCTTCAGCATATACCTGTGTTGGTGCTAAAGGGTTCAGGACTGGGCGAACAGGACCAGGAGACTGAGGACTTGGAAAACTCGTTTCAACTTCGCTCAAATCAGGTAAAAAGTAGGATCGATGATGCAAATCATCCCACGGTCTATCTATACCAGTCATAGCTTCCAGGATGGCCTCTTCAGATGGAAGAGTAGTATCAAGGCAATCCTGGGCAGAAGAAGAACTAAGTGTCCAAGCCGGAGCCACATCTCCATCCAACTCTTCCGGTGAAAGAGGAGCTGGGCTGGATTCTGCAGAGTCAACAATAGACTGATAAGCAATCTCAGCTGCAGACATTGGAAATTCCATTCCACCCACTTGACCTTCCGCTAATGTGGCGGTAGGGGAAGGTAAGGTCCAAGGGTCCGAAAAATAATGAGTTCTGAAGAACTCTCTTCGAAGAGGAGCCCTGGAGGATGAAATTGCATTTATATGAACCATAGGAGGTGGAATATCAAAAGTACCCATCAAGGAAGAATACATTCCAACCCCTAAATTCTCAACGGGCGCCTTGGTATTATCCAGCTTTGGAATAGTTGAGTCAGTAGATGCATTCAAGTCTACAGGAGGAGAGTCCAGTTGATCCACTGTAACAATCCTCCCTTCGTGAGGGAAACAAATAATCTGAAATAATGAAGATGCAATGGCATCCATCTCATAAATCCAGTTTCTCCCCAACAGAAGGTTGTAGTCCAAGCTTGCATCAACTATCTCAACTTCTATATTTACAGTTTTGGCCCCAACACAGATGGGAAAAACTAGGAAAATACCATGCGGTCTGTGAGAATGACCATCAAACGCAGTCAGAAGAGTGGCAGATGGAACAGCTTCGCGAGACCCAATTCCCTTCCAACATGTGAGAGACATCACACAAGTGGAAGCACCCTCATCAATGACTATCCGAAAAATATTGCATTTTCGATATGACGATTTAATATGAAAAGCCATATGATGAGGGAGTCTCTTTTTAAAATTAGACATATCAAATGTAATCATAAGAGAGTTCTTTGGATCAATAGCCCCAATGGCAGTGAGCAGAGCGCTGCGTTGAGAAGGACAAGACTGGAGCACCTCAAGAGCCGACATGGCACAAGGACTCTGCGCCAGATCTTCCACAATAGAGTATTTCTGGGCAGCCCTAGCATTTGGATTAATCGTCGTGCGCTTAGTAGATGCTTTTGGCATCCGAGGTATAGGCTTAACAGTAGGCTTCATAATATGAATCGGCTCAGTAGCATCGGGAGCACCCTTAGCTTTCGAAGACTCTTCTTCGCCATAATCACATCTCGTAGCGACATCCAGGTGAGCACTCATCATGTATATGTTCGATGGAATTTCCCCTTCCTGGGTGCCCCCAGAGGAAGCCCCAGTAGCTTGATTCGCGCCAACAACTAGCTGTTGCCCTTGGGGAAAAGGGTTTGTCAACACAGCCTGGGTACTGGAAGAACCCTGCTGAGCTAACGAGCGCTGCGCATCTTGAATTTTAGGGCAAAGGTGCGTAAGATGGTCTCCAGCACACAACTTGCATGGAAACTTCACTTTATTTTTATCCTTTGGACCCTCACCAACATGCTCGTTGGTTTTATTTGCATTACCCTTCCCATTCTTGCCCTTTTTCTTATTATTTCGTCCCTTCTTTTTCCCTTCGGATTGTTGATTTCCTTTGGGATCGGAAGCTTGGACAACATTTACCGACAAAGATTGGGAAGGTGATGACTCAGTAGGCACAGCCTGACTAGAAGGAGCAGATTGTATAAACAACTGCTGCAATTGAGTAAACAGGTTAGCTGCACCACTATTGATCGACCCAATAATTCCATCACCATGAGGACCAGGCTTAGTCTTGGATAAATCTAATTTGGATCGAGGAGCATTGGGAAAATATTTATGAAGGACCCCGGACTGAGAATATATCAATTCGAGCTGCTGGACCCTAAAAATAGCCTGTTCCTCAGAAAATACCCCAGACAGGGATACATCCTTAGAAATGTCTGACTGCAGAGATTTCAGAAACCATTCCAAAAGGAATTCTCCTATAATATGAGCTTTAATAATCCTCTTCCTTCTCTGTCGTTCCTGAATATGGTCAGAAATGTGGGTTGCATCGTCCTGCTTAAAATTAGCTAGGAGTTCAGTCCCAGCATCATAACGGATAGGCAACTGGAAATGATTTAGAAATGTAACAGCCAGATCTCCAAATGTAGCAAAACTGCCCCCAGTTAACTCAATATACCACTTGGTAGCATTTCCAGTTAAGGTGCGTTGGAACAATATCAACCTAATCGAATCATCGATCAGGGAGTTAGAAGAACACCATAAATGGAAAGTGGTGATGTGATCAGTTGGATCCTCTCCATTCTTGCCTTCAAATTTTGGAATGTCTGAAGGTAGTTTGGTTGGGACCGGAGGCCACCACGGACTGTACCGGATTGGATCATTTGTCAATTTCGACAAATCTGGCAAGTTTAACGTTGCCAGAAAAGGTAAACGAGGCGGAGCCTGAGGATTCCATCCTTGATGGGATTAATTCCCTACATTCTAAAAAGAATACCCTGGATTTGATGAGGCACCAGGTTGCCAGAAAGAACTCATAGAAAAAGGAGAAGAACCTCCTCCCAACGCAGAGTTACCAAAGACCGGACCAGTTCCCCCTCCCGAAGTATTAAATGAAGAGGAAAGCCCCTGATAGGGGTTCCAGGCATTAGAAAGAGGGGAAAAATTCTGATAAGCACTTGACGAAGGGAAAGAAGCATTCCCTTGGTGACCAGCGTAAAACTGATTCCCTGCCCCCGCTATAGTGAATACAGGGTTCCAACCTGTAAAAGTAGTCGAATTCTGACCTCCAGACCAAGGGTTGAAACTCTGAGTCTGAGAAGTAAATGGAAAGGACCCTAAATAAGGATTCAAACTAGGAATATGCCCAGTTCCGAAGGGGAACCCTTGAAAAGAAGCTGATCCACTAGCCATGGAAGACATGGGTGTAGATCCAGCTGCAGTAGCGGAAAAGGAAAATGAAGGAATCCCACTAGTGGGCATTCCAAAACAAAAGGGACCAGATTGAGAAGCATGTGCTTGGGTGAAACCAGAGCCAAACACAGCAGTACTAGAAGAAATCGAAGATATAGCAATAGTGCCTCCTCCTTCAACAAAAGCAGGAGTCTGAATGCCTGCAACACTCACAGTAGAAGTCGTGTTCCCAGTCGTGGCCATCGAAAGGTATGAATAATACGAAGGATCTGCTGGTCTCTCTGACTCAGGTCCGATGTATTAAAAAACGAACGGATAATCAGGAGGAAGAGGAGATGGAAGTGACTCAGAGGGTTGAGACACTTCCTCTACTTGTACTTCTTCTTCCTGCGGAAATAAGACTCTCGAGGTGAGCGGAGCGCTCCTCTCGGAACCAACACCAGAACCAGCTACGAAACCTTCAATCCCTTGTGGAGGATCTCTCTCCACTACGTCAGACGCCACAGGGTGATACTCAACTGCTAAATTACTCCTACGCCTTCTTGAAGAATGCTCTGGACTCTCGGGAGATAACCCCCGGATTCTCCTCGATCGACGAGGCACTTGATCAGCCACTTTAACAAATTTTAATTAGACTCAATAAATTATAAAGCTAGGCAAGCTAGGAGAAAAGAGCACTCACTACAAAAAATCCCTGAGACACAATCAAGCAAACAGCCTTCAGGTATTTCCGCTCCGGGTGATTAGGACCGGACACCAAAATACAAGAAAGTGAAGAATAGGACGTCCTGAAAGTAGTCTGGGATAATTACGGCCCAGGCCTACTAGCGAAGGTAACAGAAATAGTTACGCCGACCTCCTAACAACATCCTTTGTCAGCACAAGTACCCAAGCTTCGCAAGGGCACCCCCCAGAAGTATTGTTGGAAGTATTCCCCCCCCCCAGTCACCTATGTGGAACCTAGGAATGGAAACTATGGGCACCAATCCGTGTCAGAAGCCGGGCGGAACGGTCTTGAGAGTCGATTGACCATTTGGAGGAGAGCTTTCCAGTTCCACCTAACGGAGTTGGATTTCACTCAATTAATCAACTTCTATGTTTTTGTTTGAGCGGCCTTGGAGAGTTAACTCTCCACTCACCTAATCCAAGGCCCTACAACCTAGCTAGTTGGTGTATGACACTTAATAAAAACTTGCTAGTTGCTTTTAAATTATAGCGCTTATTTTAATCGGCTGTTATATTAAGTCAAAGGGATACGGAAATGAAACTCGTGGTGTTTTGTGACGCAGAAAAGAAATTAATGAAAACCAAACTACATGCACATGCAGTAATTGCCTTTCGATGAAAAGAAATTTCTACACGGGTTCTACGAGATTATATATTTTTCTTTTCAAATATCAAACTCACACTCGCAAAATCTATGAAAAAGACTACAAATGCTTAAGTGCACCTAATGCAAATAACTAAGAGCATGCAAATTCTAAGATGCAAATCCTAACCAAGTAGAGAGAAATTTCCCAACAATCCTTTAGTTTTTATCACTTTTTGATCGTCCACAAAACTAGTTCCCAAAAGTAGAAACTCTCAATATGAAGACATCAAAATATGCTTGAAAACAAGAGGAAGAAACCAATGACAATTCCTTTCCAAAATCAAGTCAAAAACCAAAGGCAAGAAACCTCAACAAAGCTTCAAAAGATGTAACAAAATGAAAACAAAAATTCAAAACAAAAGCAAATGAAAAAACAAAATGTTTTTTGAGATTTTGAATTTTATAAAGAGAAGAGCTCGAAGAGACCAAGAAAACTATCAAATCCCAAGCCACACAACTCTGAATTTCAAGAAAAACTTCAAAAATGCTCCAAATCGTATAGGGCTACATAGTAGCAAGATTTATATGAGCAAAAGAGGACAAGAAACTCAGTAACTCAGCCCAGAAGAATAGTACAACCATGCAGCAAACAAAAACTTCAAAGAACCAAGAAATACTCTTCAAAAATATTGCAACAAGACCTAGTCAAATGAACTCAAGAAAAATAACCAAAAGAAGGCAAAAATCCAAGCGCAAAGCAAAACAAAAGATGAGGAAAGAGTATATGAGCAAAAGCTCTCTATCCTGATAAAGCAGAACAACCAAGAATCCCCAAAAAGAGATCTTGGTACTCGAACCAGAAATGCAAGCACTAAAAAAAGGATTTGCCAGATAAGCTAGTCTTCAAGCAAAAAAGAGAGAAAAAATACCAATGACCACTTTCAACACAATCCAGAGGGTATAAAGACAATGCAGGAACAGGTCTCCACAGGCAGACAAGACTAAAAAGTCAAGAAATCAAAAATTTCAAAATTTGCCCAGGCATACGCTACTTAACAGTTTTGAAACAAGCGTGCATACGCGACTGTGTCAAAGGCAACTCGCATATACACGACTACCTTTGAAGAAAACTGCGTGTATACGTGTCTGTGTACAGACAAAATCACGTATGAAAAGGTAAATAATGAAAAATAAAAAAAATCAAACCTGGATAAAGAACCAGGTCTTCAGTCTGACTAAGAAAAAGTTAACTGGACTGGTAATAATGATTCGAACTGTTGGAAACCTTTCAAACAGCTGAAACCACCCAACAGGGGAATCACAAAAATGCGATCCCCAGTGGAATCGCTAGTTCTGTTTCGGGGAAAAACACCCTAGAGGTTTATTGGGTCAAAACCTCCACAGATCAGGGCATGCTATTCAGAAGGACTCACACACAACCATACTTAAATGCTAAAAACTAGATAACAACGATAGTAGAACTCACCCGTAGTCCTACGTTCGATGTAGATCCCGCGGGGTCCAAACCCCCAGCAACCCTTCTTCCTCCTTAACCTGAAAATCAAGAAGAAACGTGCACGAAAATCTAGTTGTACAGCATATAATTACCCTAAATGTCAGTGAAAACCATGTGAAACATTATATAAACAATAATAAATGCTTAATAATCAATCTTTTCACATATACCAGTAGATGTTAACACGTTATTTCAGGAACAAGATGGTTCTTCATTATTGCGAACAGCACGTACAGAAATAATAAGTGGAGAGATCACCTGAATCCTTCCACGATCTTTGAACAGACCGTCGTCCGAATCCGTCCCGCCCTTGCCTCGCTAAGATACTTTCAAGACTTGTGCACTCGAGATGGCATATAAATGGATGAACATCTCCAGGAAACAAGAGTTTCCTGTAAAAATCTGGGAAAGTGCAGGAGGCACGGGAATTCAGACTTAAATTGGGATTCCAACAGAGTATAATATCTATAAAATTTACTCTCTACCTTAGGCCATGCACATGAGGGGCTTTTATACTCCCTCAAAGTAGTTTCAATCAGTTGGAAACAGTTGGCCACGTGCTGGGGTGGTTGAACTAGTGGAGTAACCATCAACCCAGCCCGAGAATAGGGAATTTTTATATATATTTTTAATGATTTTAATGGCATACGCGGAAAAGTACATGTGGACTCGCGTATATATGCGGAAAATTCTGGGCATACCCGCGTATGGGATTTTTAACACTGTTTTTTTAATGAATTTGTTCAAGTCTGTAGGAATGGGTGCCCAAGGCCATAGAGACAATCATGAATCACATGAGGGTGAAAAATGATGCTATAACAATTGGTTTTCCCTTCTGGTTCCATCCTCAATTCTCCCCCTATCACCTTCACCATGTCTGGTTCAGGACCTAATTTTGGTGGTAGCCTCAACCCTAATGCTGGGAATACTACTAGTGGGACCACAACAGGAACTATCCCGGCTACTCCCTTTCTCCCCTATATGGCAGGCCTCAGTCTTCCCAATTTTAACTAGTTGATCAATGACCCCATACGGCATGACGCTGGTTGGCCTTCTATGCCAACCAAGCTCCCTTCCGACATCCCCAAGTTTGAAGGTCTTGTTGGTGAAGATCCTACAAACCATGTCTGATCTTTCCACATGTGGTGTTCGTCTAACGCCATCACCGATGACTCTGTCCATCTTCGGTTTTTCCAACGTACGCTTACTGGAGAATATTCTAAGTGGTATGTTGACGAGGCTTCCTCCTCTTATACTACTTTTGTGACCCTTACCCGGGCTTTTCTATCTTACTTCCAGCTTCCCCTTCGTTACGACACTGGTACCGAAATTTGACCTCTTTCCGTCAATCGTCTGCGACTTGCCTATCCGATCATGTCTAGGAATGGCAGAGAAGAAAGAGCCTATGTCTAGACCCTACCTTTGAAGACCGTGTCTACATGGACTGGTTCCTTAGATCTCGTTTTCCTACTATCAGCAAATATGTCGCATCGCATTTCCCTCAGACCGAAGAAGCTGCTCTCCAAATTACGTTAAATATGACCTGATCTACGCACAGTCAGGTTATGTTTATAATGTTTTACTTGATATCCCTAGACCCAGTTGTGCCAACGCACCGGGGGCATCCCATGCCATCGACGGTATCATTGGAGCCCTTTCTCATCCATACACTCATCCTCCCATGGGTTATGGTTTCCCTCAAGGAGGGGCCAACTCCTCTAGCACTTTTTCCCCTCCCGGTAGCATGTATCCAAGATATGGCATGCTACCTCCTTTTTCCCAACATGTTTACCATAATTTTACCCAACCTCTTTATTATCCGTATCCGCAGCCTGGTGCTCCATCTCCTCCATCATTAGCACCCCTGCCTCCCTTTCCTTCTCAACCCCTGCAACAGAAGCCACCTCCCCCCCAGGGGCAGGTGTATGCACAGTGGGGCGCAACTAATCCTCCTACTTCCAAAAAGAAGAGGAAAGGCGCCCAAAATCAATTTTCCCTAGGTAATCCAAGACCCAATCCCCAAGGGAATGCACCTAACACTGCTAACCAGCAATAGGGCACTCAGCCCAAGCAGGACATGCTTGTTCACATGAATAGGCCTTCTTCTTGTTGTGGTTTCTATGGTCATTACACCCACAATTGTCCTCTTTTACCATAGATGCGTCAGATGTGGGAGACTCAAGCAGCATCGCGAGGACAACAAGCCTCCGCTTCTGTTCCTCCCAATGTTGCACCTATCCAGCGGGCTATTTTTACCAATCCTTTCCCTCAGTAAGGATTTGTGGCTACCCAACCACCTAAAGGTTAGGTAGCCACTCAACCTCCTCCATCTGGTACCTCCAATTACTAGATTCTCATGATGAACTCTGACCAACCCATTACCGTTGACCTCAACCTTCAGACTCGGTCTCGTCAGTACAACAAGCCAACCGCTACGTCTGCCCCCGAGCCCCCTTCTTCAGTTTCTACAGAGCCTCTTTCAAAAACCAATGGTCCTTTATAGATCCCTTAGCCTAAGGTGGAGGTTCATACCAAGATCCCCAAGGGACCATTACGCCGAAACACTGCTTCTGGAAAAGTTGCCCATTCATATAGTATAGTAGATGATTTGGCGCAATCTCCTACTGCCATCTTAATGCTGGAACTCCTCCAGTCATGCCCTTCACAACCTAAAGCTCTACTAACTTCTATGGGAATTGTAGATCCTTCAGATGATCGTTTGATCGTCTTCGATGTTGGCCGGTCAAAACATCCTCCCCTTCCTACTTCCCCTTCCTTCCAAATCCCCATCAAGATCCGAAATGCCAATGTCTCCTGTTGTATCATTGATGAGGGGGAATCCACCTGTGTGATGTTTGCTTCAGTTTAGAAGCAACTTGGATCACTTTAGTTGGCCCCTTCCACTATCACCCTCCGAACGTGGGATGGCCTCTCTTCCAAGCCCATTGGCATGTTATGAAATTGTCTTATTACTCTTGCGGGCAAGACTATTTGCGTTGACATAGAATTCATTGATGCCCCCTTAGATTACAACATTATATTGGGTCGTAGCTACACCTATGCGATGTCTATTGTACCATCTATGGTTCACCGCAAGATGTCATTTCCTCCCAATGAAAAGATAGTCACCATCGACCAGTTGACATATTACGAACCGAAGTCTCAGACCTCCCCTTAGTCCATCATCTCTTCGGTGGCCAATAAACAAACCATCGAACCTTTCACCAGTGTCTCACCCAGAGTCTACAAAGACTCCTCTTTGCTTGGGTCCTTCCCTGGTATTCCTCCTCCCATCTCTAATCCCAACTCGTCGAATTTTTGCATGATGCAATCATCTCGGGCCTCCCTCAAGAGGCCTGCTTTGGCTAGTCAGCAGCCCTTCCCTCCGCAACTTGCTCCTAGCACTTCAACTCATCCTTCTGGACCCCCTCCTCCTGGCCCTTCATCTAAAATTGGTATCCATGAGCCTCTCTACCCTCCTAGCATGGTTCTTCCTGGCCTTAACCATCTAGGAGCTATCTCGCCTGACCATTACCCCTCCGATCAGATACTGTTCCTAGCTCCCCCTTCTGGAGTGTTTTCGATACCTATAATGGCTACCTTATCCCTTCCTAACTTGACCCTAGGGATCCTAGCCTGGCACATTTATCCCCCAGTCGCTATCCCACCTGGTGTGCCCAAACCTTATCTTGCTTTGATCACATTTCAACCAGTCCCCATGACCCCTCCCTCTGCTACCATGCCTCAGCCACCTCAACAGGAACCTACTCCTATTATGACAACTTTGGGTAATGGGGGAAAAGATCGCAAGAAGGCATCAAAAGACAAGGTTTCCCTGACTAAACCTGTTCTTCCTCAACCTCCAAAGCATACCCAATCTTGTGCTTTGTGTGATTTTTTTTGTCATGCCACCCATGATTGTCCCGAGTTGCCTCGAATCAAGCCCATGGTTAATGTTGTGTTCCCTGAGTCTACTATCCCTGAAGCCTCTCTTTCTTCCTTGACTGCAGCTAAGAACCCTAAGACTATTCACTCCAACCAACCCTGTTCTTTTTGTGATCTCTATGGCCATTATACCCACCGTTTTCCCCGCCTCACGCATTACTGCACCTCTTTGGAGGTAATTCAAGAGTACGAGATTGAACAGAACCAGTCTGATTCTCCCATCCTTGCGCAGTATGCTTCAGGCTAACTTGAGGATTTACCTATTCCCATTGAAATTCCCCCTCCCGATGTCGAGATAACGAAGCCTGTGACCACCATCCTCTACCTATCATCATTCATTAGATCCACGGTTGAAGCTCCCTCAGAGACTTCCCCTTCTATTTCGCATGAACTCCCTTCAATGATCACCCTGGGCTCAACATCAGTGGATCCCTTATCTACTTTTTCTTCCATCACCCCTCGTGACGATGCACATGTGAACCTTTCTTCTCATGATGATGAGTCAGGTAGCTTTTCCGCGTCATGTGGACTCCCTTCCTCTAGTCACCCCATCTTCTACTGTGATGATGACATCATGGAAGCCTTTTCCACCCCTGACTTCATCTTTCCCGCTCATAAGAAAAATGGAACCATCCATGTCTATGGTGACTTTCGCGGCCTGAGAACAAGCTTTCCCCAAGGTAGCTCCCACACACCACCTACCTGTCAGTGTGCGGGTGGTAGACATCCTACCCAGAGCACTCCCTCTAGTAGCGTTTTTTTTATTTCTACCTTGCACTCAGGTTGCCAGAATTGTTCATCATCTTCTCATATCTTGTCTTGTGGCATGTTTCAAATAGACTCCCCATCCACACCTTATATCGTCTGATGGTGCAAGTCGCTACTCCCAGAATATAGCCTCGGCATGTTGGGCCATCTTTACCCCCTTACATTCACTAGTTCTCTCAAACGGTGTATGCATTGGTACTACCACCAATAACCATGCCGAATATGATGCAGTGCAAGGTTTATTAGTCGATTCCCTTTCCGATCGCATCCTCCACCTTCATGTTCATTTAGATTCCCTACTTCTTGTCATGCAATTGAATGGTGTCTATCGTGTGCACAATCCTATCCTTTTTAGAAGATATTTACGAGTGAATATTTTGATGCATGAATTTGAAATAATTACATTCAGTAATGTACCTAGAGCACAAAATCACTATGTATATAGAATTGCAAAAAATATTCTAGATTGGCACTTAGCACACACATTTAACAAAAGACAATAACATAAAATCATCAAAACGATGCATATCCATAATATGAGTCGTATAACATGTTTTAGAGTCCATTAAGTCTGATATATATGACATACCCATAGCATGTTACAAAAACTCAAAACTGGGGGCACCACCTGCCCCTATACCTAATCATTATCTGGAGGATCTTGAGCCAATGGCTCTGCTCCTTCAGCTTGTAGATCGTGCATCCCCTGTCCGACCATCACCATGCACCGCATGACCCCTTGCCAATCTGAGGGTAGACCAATACATGGCTCTATGTACTAGTCATCCAAGTCTTTCCATCCACGAGAGAGTTATGAAGAATTTACCAAGGTCACTTCTTTGAGATGAATTTCAGGAGCCTACAAAAACCATGACTTCCACAGATCATATATCCGAAAATGTTGCGCACCTTGATCTAAAATTTTTACAGCAGCTTCCTCAGGATTTCAGCTTCGCCTCATATAAATTTCAGCTCCTAAACCTTCGTAGAAAAAAATTTAGAGTGCAAATTCCACGATGACCTATTTTAGATGGCGAAATCCCTTGCCTAAGGAGGAAATGAATATCAAAATTTATATAAATGCTTAGGTTGAGAGGGGATTCAATAAGTGAACATGGGAGGGATTTTAGGAGCATAAAAAATATTAATTATGACTTTTCAATGACCCATGCCCCAACCCCATGGGGTTTTAGCCCACTAACTGGGGGTACAAACTTCAAACATGAATATCTCTCAAACCGTGAAGAATTACATGGTGTGCAATATATCAATGGAAACATATTGACAAGTAGAAACCATAAAAATCATTATTAACCCAGAATATATTAATTTGGTAGGTCAAAATTCACATGCAATATTGGGTTAGTCCCTGGTGCTACTTGGGTTGACATCAATGACAACCATTGATCAACAATCTCCCCCTTTGGCATTGATGGCAACACAAGTACTCCCCCTGTGATCATGAAACCTCTTCCTACAAAATTCTCTCCCCCTTTGACATCAATGGAAAAGGGTAACTCCCCCTAAAATACAACCATCCTGCGGACCTATACACACTTCCACTCCCGCTGACACACAACCATCCTGCAGACCTGTAATCTAATGAGAAATTGGGAGAATCCCAAGCTTTTGACAAAGATATTCAAATGCTTCACAAGGCAAAGGTTTAGTGAAGATATCAACAATTTGTTCTTTTGTACAAACATACTCAATTTTGATATTCTTTTCAGTGACTTGTTCTCTAACAAAATGATATTTGACCAAAATGTGTTTTTTTTTTAATGCATGACAGGATTCTTGGAGATGCTAATGGCACTAGTGTTGTCACAAAATATGGGAATAGGCTCACTGAATTGTAGTTGAAGATCTTGCAAAGTTTGTTTCATCCAAAGGACTTGAGTACAACATGATGATGCTGCAATGTATTCTGCTTCCGCTGTAGATAACGAGATTGAAGTTTTCTTTTTTCTCAACCATGATACGAGACAACCACCTAGATAGAATGCTGCTCCACTAATATTGTTACGATCATCAACGCTTCCTGCCCAATATGCATTTGTAAAGGCTTGAATAATGAGATTGTTACCCTTTGGATACCACAAGCCATATTCTTATGTGCCCTTTAGATATCGAAGAATTATTTTGACGGAAATAATATGTGATTCTTTTGGTGCTGCTTGGAATCTTGCTACTTGTCCAACTTCTTGCATAACATCTGGCCAAGAGGTTATTACATATAGAAGACTACCAATCATAGATATGTACAACCTCTGGTCCACATCCTTAGATGAGTCATCTATGCTCAATTTGTAACCTGTTACCATCGGAGTAAGGACGGGTTTGCAATCTTCCATTTTGAATTTCTTGAGCATTTCCTTGATGTACTTGGCTTGACATATAAATATTCCTTTCTCTTGATGATATATTTGAAGCCCTAAGAAGTATGTTAGCTCACCAAGTAAAGACATCTCAAACCCACTTTGCATCTTTGTAGAAAATTTCTTACTTATTCGATCATCATTGCTACAAAATATTATATCATCCACATATACCTCGGCGATTGTTAAATTATCTTTATCTATTTGTACATAAATATTGCTATCAAAAGTACCTTTCTTGAACCCTTGTTAACGTAGATATCCATCAAGACAAGCATACCATGCTCTGGGAGCCTGCTTGAGACCATATAGAGCCTTATTTAACCTGCAGACATAGTCTTCTTTTTGTGATAGTAGAAAACCTTCAGGTTGTTCGATGTAAACTTATTCTTCTAATTCTCCATTCAGAAATGTTGACTTAACATCCATTTGGTAGACTTTGATTTTTCTTGAACATGCATAGGCAAGAAACATTTGGATGGCTTCCATTCTGGAAACTGGTGCAAATGTTTCGTCAAAATCAACTCCTTCCACCTGTGCATAACCTTTGCAAACCAATCTTGCTTTGTTTCTGGTAACCTACCCATCTTCATTCAATTTGTTCTTGAACACCCATTTAGTCCCAATGAAATTTTTATCTTTTGGTCATGGAACTAATTCCCAGGTGTTATTCTTCTCAATTTGATCCAATTCTTCATTCATAGCTGCTACCCAATGTTCATTTTGGTTGGCTTCCTCAAAACCACTAGGCTCAAAGGTTGCTAGAAACGCAACATGAGCTTGTTGTGATGAACGAAGTTGTCAACCTTCATTTACGTCACCAATGATTTGATTTGATGGATGGTTATTTTGAATCCACTCTTTTGTTCTCCTTGGAGGAGCTTCTTGTTGTTGTTCTGGTATATCTTGATGATCATTGTTTACTTCTTCCTCGTTGATAGTTGCTTCTTTTTCTACAATTTTATCTGTGTCTTTTTCAGCCTCTGTCTCAAGTTTCAAAGACTCTAGATCCTCATCATTACTCGCTAGAACACCATCTTCGTCAAATGTAACATTTATTCTCTCCACTATCTATTTTTGTCTTATTTTATAGCATTTATAGGCCTTTCTTTAGCGTAAGTAACCAACAAAAATACCTTCATCAACACGTGATTCAAACTTACCCAAATTTTGATCTTCTCTTTTGATATAACATTTTCTTCCGAAGATTCTGAAATATTTTACATTAGCTGGTTTTCCTTTCCATAATTCATATGGAGTCTTGTTGCAATTATTTCTGAGAAGACTTCAGTTGATAATGAAGATTGCCGTATCAATTGCTTGAACCCAGAATTTTTCATCCAATTTTGAGTCCTTCAACATTGTTCTACCCATTTCCTGTACGGTTCTGTTCTTTCTTTCAGCAACTCCATTTTGCTGAGGTGTTCGTGTTGTTGAAAATTTCCTTTTTATTCCATTTTCGTCATAGTATTACTGAAATAATTTGGAAGTGAATTCTCCACCATTATCTGATCTTAAACACTTTATTTTCAAATCAGTTTCATTTTCAACCAACTCCTTGTAGATCTTAAAGCACTCAAATGCTTCATATTTTTTCTTTAGGAAACTGATGGTTGTCATCCTGGTATAGTCATCTATCATTAACATGAAATATAATTCTTCGTCTAAGCCTTTTGTTCTCACAGGACCACATAGATCAGTATGTATCAATTCCAATGGATGTGATGCAAAGTGTTCTTTTGTTTTAAATTGGACTTTTGTCTTCTTTCCATGCCGACATGCCTCACATAGTGTGTTGGAAGGTGTTACACTAAAAACTATCACCTTGACATTCTGCTGACTGTATGAGCTCATTAATACTCATACATGCCTCCTCTGCAAGTCTTACAACCTTTACTCCTCATGTCAAGCCCTAAAATAGGAGGAAAAACCCTAAAAATCTCTGAAACTTTGGGTACACAGGTAACATGAATCCTGCCTGCGTTCCTAGCTTGGGTACGCAGGTAATACACTGCTTACCTGCGTTATAGAACGCAGTTTTCCTGTGCAATGCCTACGTACCCTCCTCAAAGTCAAAAAGGCGAGAAAGTAAAGTCAAAAAACTGACTTGAGGTCAATTCTAGAAGGCTCTAGATGAGAATTTTTGGGGATGAGTATGCTTTGATAAGGTGCATGTATCCCTCACCTTAAGGAACTAATCCCTTGATGTGAGGAGTCTATCCCTTTGAAGGATAATTCTATCCCTACAAAGGTGGAATCCTAACCTTCTCATCTGCTCTATAAAAGGAGGCATTGGGTAGCCTCAAAGGGTTAGATTTTGGAGATTGAGAATTTGAGTTCAAGCTTTATGGGTGATTGAGTTGAAGTGCTGTTGAGATTTAGACTTCTTTCTGTTGAGATTTTGAGAAGGAAGATCACATACCTCTTTTTAATCCTGGAGGAAGAGTGTAAGGCTTATCAAAGTAGAGGAGACTCCTACTTCGGACCCCGGGAAGGCCTTTCAAACATCAAGGCTAAGGTTGTAAGGTTCTTATGTTATTTTAAGATTAATACAATCAAGTTTTTTTTCTCTCAATAAATTGTCGTTCGATTGTTTATTTCAATAAGCTATCGTTTGATCATTTATTTCATAGATTCCTTGATCACTATGAAAGGTATGTTTTATAATTATTTGTTATACATGTGCTATTTAATATTTTCTTGTTTATGATTGCAGGTCGAAGAAAGACGACACTTTCTGGCGACGAAAGAACTCTTGTTGTGACGGAAGAACTCTTGTTGTGACAGAAGGATTATTGATGCGATGGAAGCTTTACGACCACAAATAAGCATTTGGATCTAAGGTAGGATCGACACATTCATAGAATTTATTTGTAAAACGAATATATTTAGAGAAAGACAAACTTAGTTGTTCATTTTTTGCTAGATTGTCTTCTGACACTAGGGAGATCGATCTTGTCCGCAATATTGATTTATCCAGCCAACAAATTGGCAACTCCGCTAGGGAAAGAACTTGTTGTTTTTGGTTCTCTTTTATTTTGATTTGAGGAAAAAAATTTCTTGGTTTTTGATTGATGGATATCTGTCTGGGTAGCTTAGGTTTTCTCTATTTTTGAAAATTTTGAAATCTTTTACGTTTTTCTTGAACTTTTCTGGGGACAGCGCTTTGTTCTTCTGCACAGTGCGGGCAATTCTGTACTTTCCTTAAGTAAACAGTGCGGGACCGCACCTGTTACTTCTAGGAGCCTGCGGACCCTGTTAAAAATTTTGAAAAACTTCATATTTATTCTTTCAGTTTAGTTTAGATTTGATTTAATATTCTTAGCATCTACCTAGATCTGTATTTTTCTATCAAAAATCTCTTGTTTATGAGTTTCTTTCAGCAATTCTTCATCTCATCAATCCCCATTAAGTTAATTGGGTGTTTTGAGTCTATTTTTTGAGAAATTATTAATTTGATTTCCTTTGGTCATTACTTGGAGGTTTGTCTCAGTCTTTTCACAATTTTACATCTTTTTGCTTTAGTTTTTGCAAAAAAAATTCCCCCTCATTCGCCGGGGGGGGGGGGCTAAATTGTGTATGAGTGTTAATCACCTTTGAGTGTTTTTTGATCTTTGGAACTCACCCGATTTTCTTGACTTGCACTTGATTGGTTCTTAGATAACATTAGAATCATCTTGTGTTTGAGAATTCTCTTGCATAGATCACATTTGCATAATTGGAATTCTCATTTTTAGAATATGAATGAAAAATGTGCATAGATTACATTTGCATACTTTTCAAGTGAATTGTGCATAGTTTACATTTTGAAAAAACAATCATAGATTTAGATCAGTTTTCTTTGATTTGAATTTAGATGTTTTTATTCTTGTTTTAAAAACACAAAAATATAAAAATTGTTTTGGGATTGATTTGCATTAGTTTTTCTTGATGAGATTAGTGCATTAGAGAATTGGTTATATTTTCTCTTAGTGATCAATTTTTTGCATTGTTGGAAGTGTATGGAAACTCTCTCCTTACTTTAGTTAGGATTCATCAAATTCAAAATATTACATTATCATATTCGATTGCATTCAGTTTTTTGTCAGGTCATAACAACATTGGTTTCATATCCATTTACCCTTTTGAGTAATAACAGCCTAAATAACACAACGCTTAATTAAAATTCATCTAGTAATTTTTACATTTTTAGGGCTCTTTCCACCAATCTAGCTCAGGATTAGTGCTTTGGAATAGGTTTTAGTTAACTTTCCAAAGCAACAAAAACAAACAAGTAGATAAATCTTGCGGTAGGAAAAAAATCCAATTGTAATTGGTACAATCTGGGAAGCTTCTCTGAAAGAAGTCAATCACGAGATCATGTCCGAACCTTTGAGACAATCAATTCTGTTTCATTAGGAAATATAGAAGATTTTGCACGCATTAAAAATGGTAAACCTCGGATTAACCATTGTCGAGGAGCCTGGGGTCACTTGTTGCTAAACCTCGGATTAACCATGTCGAGGCGCCTTCAAGGGGATTGAGCTTTGTTACTCTGCCCTTGCGTGTGGGATCGGATCGTAGATTGTTCCCCCAGTTTTATTTGTTAATTTTGGTAACCTTAATGTCCATAAGCTTAAGATTATTTCCTAAGGTGACGGTGAAGGAAAGATCTCACTGTACCTGGAGCAGACGTCGACTAGACTCACTTGGACTCTCTGGGGGGTTCTCTTCACTCGAGATGGTTTTGTGAAGAAAATTATGCCAGTCTGTTTCATTAAGTAGGTTGTCAGGGTAACTGTTCCAACTGCCATTTCTGCATTAAAATTCTACGATGTTGGATTTCATCACCAACTAGTGTTTTTAGTGTGGGAATCTATTGTTTGTGTGTGGTTTGACTCCTAGATTTGATAGCGTGTGTTAATTTGTTTGTTTTTACTTTTAGAGACCATAGGTGTGAATTGTGAATTTTAATTGTTAGGTGTGAATTGTGAATTATTAATTTTAGTTTTAAATTGTTAATAAAATTCACTGAAGTTGAATATAATGGCAACTGTTCCGGAATTTACCAACCAAGGAACTCCTCTTAACGAGAATCCTAGTACTTTTCCTTGCTTTGGAAATTTTGGTCCTCCTTATATGGCTACTTTTTCATTACCTGGATTTACAATAGGTTTACCGATATGGTTATTTTCAACTTCGTTGGCCCCGAATACTCCAATTGTTCCACCTCAACCGGATGCTTCACCTCAACATAGTTCACCATCTCAACATCACCAACCTTCTGTTGACCCTTTACCTTCTTCGCCTAATATTTCTTCCTCCATTTCTTCCTCTTCGCTTGGTAAAAGCCTTGATGCTAGTAACCATGTGGCTAGGAAGAAGAAGAAAGGGAAGACGAAGAAGAAGAAGAAGCAAGATAAGAAATAATTCAACCAACCAACCATGGTTGTAAGTGTTAGTTGTGTTGAGGAAACCTCCAACATGCATCATAAACCCAAATACCCTTGAAAGCTTTGTAAGGGTGACCACTTCCTTATCAATTTTCCTGGCATTCCAAAGGTCTTGGAAGTATGGTCAGAAAAATCTCATCAACTTTCCGTTGATCCATCAACTAGTGATAGTCAGGTTCCTGGGAAAAATGGTAAAGTTAGGTTTCCTTGTAATTTATGCAAAGGGAGTCATCAAACTCACATTTTCCCTCACATGGATGAAGACTCAAAATTATTGGAAAACCTTATTGTTCCACAGCAAGAATTTCCAACTGGTTACCGTAAAATTTCTCCCAACCTACCGTCAACTGACGGAGTGATTGATCTAATTTCAAGTACAGTCGATCCCACTCTTCCATTGGAGAGTGAAACTCATATCACTCAAGTTGATGATCCATTAGTTGATCAAGTGGTCGATTCGATTTCACATTCAGTCGATCCCATTCTCCCTGTAGAGAGTGAACTTCATACTGCTCAGGTTCTTCTTGTTACATCAGATTCTTCTACGCCGGGGGGCATTTCACCTGTTTCTACAGAACCCCCTCCAAGTACTGAGGTATTTTCCTTTGATTGGAATAGACTGACAGAACCTCGTCTTCCTTCCTCCATCCCTTTCCAAATCATTGTGAAGTTTGGTGGTAGGGACATACACCACACACAGGTAGATGAAGGTGCTTTTGTTAGTATTTTATCCTCAACTGCTTGGAAAGCTTTGGGTTCCCCTCAGCTTGTGCCTATTACGCAGAATCTGAAAGCTTTTAACAGAACCATTAGTGAACCTTTAGGTATCCTTCCTAAGTTCTCTATTACTTTGGAAGGTAAAACTGTCTGTATTGATCTTATGGTAGTTCGAGGTCCCTTGGATTTCAATTTACTCCTTGGGCGAGACTATGTCTATGCAATGAAAGCTGTCGTATCGACACTCTTTCACGTGATGTCTTTCCCTCACAATGGTAATATTGTGACTGTAGACCAGCTTTCATTCCCTAGTCTTGATTCGACTACTAATGATCCGACATCCCTGAATTTTCCTCATACGCAAGTGGTATCTACCCTGCCATGGGTTAATTATGTGGCAACTAGTCCCATGTTTTCAGTTACCGATGTAAGCAAGCCTCTCATTGTTTGCTCGTCTTCCTTTGAATTAGATTTGGTAATTGACATGGAAAACTCTATGGGATTACTTGAACGCGATGTTTTTATCCCTTTTGAGTCCCTTGACATGTGTTCCTTCCAGAGAACTATTCTTCCTTCTGATGAAGACCTCTTGGAAGCCATGATCAAGGTGTGTCCATTGACATGTCTTTCTTCCAGTTGGAAGCCATGATCAAGTATGAGCATAGTTCCTTTTCTTGTGTCAAGCTCGTTTAAAAAATGAAACAAGTTTCCCTAGGAGAGTTCCTTTTACTGTGTCAACCTCATCAAAAAATGAATCAGTGAGTCCGAGGAGAGTTCCTTTTACTGTTTCAACCTCGTTAAAAAAATGAATCAGTGAGTCTGAGTGTTGGCAATATGATGCAGAGTGTTGTCCTTGATGGCAACCTACTTGATGAAGTTGTCCTTGATGGAAACCTACTTGATGTTGACTTTGATGGAACCTGGCTGATGCAGTTTTCCTTGATGAGTTGTTAATGATGTAAATCTGATGTATCTACAGATCAGTTCAGAAGTAGCTCAGAAAGTGCCAGAATAATGTTGAACAAGGTATGTCACAAGGAATACGTGGGTTTGTTAAGGATAAGTCGCGTATGTATGTGGAAATGTACGTGACAAATAGCGTATGCCCATTTGCGCTCTAAATTTAGGAAACCATGGGAAATTACCATGGTATTGATCCAAAGTATTGAGCGCTTGATTATCTATTTGATCCCGTCCAAGAATACCATCAGCGGTTGAGTGGTTTTGACTCATGGTATTGACAAAGGCTAATTATATATAAGGAGAAGAAGATCATAGTGCAAGGGTGTGCATGTGTCTGGGTTTTAATGAATACTTCACTCTGAAGTATATCTGCATGGAATGGGTAACAGTTTGCTGATAGATCTAAATTCATATGCACCTATGAAGAAAATGATAAAGAGGGATCTCTAGATCTGAAATGTCTATGTATTTTCTAGATCTGTTTATGGAATGTTTAGATCTGTGATCTAGCGAATCTTTGCTGAAGTAAATGGTGAGATCTGAGTTGTTTATCTGGTCTGAAGAATTGCGCTGCCCTATAATGTCTGTAGATCTATACGCAGGTTTGTGGCAGAGAAAGCGCGTATATACGCGGGTTGTCTTCAGCAAAATCGCGTATGGAAGATGAATTCAACTCTGAAATGTGTGCAAATGTATACGCAGGTTTTTCTTTATTAAAGTGCGTATATATGCAGGTTCAGTGAATTAAAAGTGCGTATGGAATCTAGGTTTTTGCTGAAGTATGTGGAATGAAATTTTTGATCTGTTTTGCTGCTATCTGTCAATAATGTATTCATACAGATCTGAGTTGTTTAAATAATTATTATGCTACTGATTAAGTTGATGAAATATCAAGTTGTTGGTTGTTGGTTGATGATTCAATGAAGGAAGAATGACTGTCTAAACAGTTCTGCATGATTGATAGATTGTCTGAACAGAAATCTGATTTCAGATCTGAACCTGAGTCTGATCTCATTCTGAAAAATCATTGTTCTCAGAAGTATATGCAGGTTGCTACACATATAAGCACGTATGCACGCGACTATAGCGAAGAGAAGTAGCGTATGCACTCCATGTTATGCACAGAGGCATACGCAGGTTGATAAGAAGGGAAGCGCGTATACACGCGGTTTCAGTAAACAGAAGTAGCGTATGATATTTGATTAATGAATGTTATGGGTTGAGTTTACATCTGCATATCTATTCTGAAGTCTGGATTCTCTCTGATATTCTGGCTACAGTGGTTTCATTGTTCTGTTTGAAGTTCTGGGCAAAATATGTTTGTTGATTAATGAAGGGTTGTGTTGAAGTTGTTCGATCCAGTTTGAAAATTGATGAAACGTGGTCTACAGTGGATCTAAGGGTTGAAGCCTTCAGTATGAAATTGGAAGCTTTCTGCCAGTAGAGGCTGGTGCTAATATCAGGGGGTAGTAGCTCCCTTCCAGGAGAGGCTGGTAAACGAGAGCAGGGGGTTGTAGCTCCCTTCCAGGAGAGGCTGGTAAACAAGAGAAGGTTGTAGCCTTCTGTAGGTGGGTGCTTGCATGTTGGTACGAGTCTGCACCAGTACATGGTTGTAAGATGTTTTCTTTATAATAAATATTGAAGACTGAGATGAGGGCAGCGGTGGTTTTCTCCCGACTTGGGTTTCCACCTTAAATCCTGGTGTTCATGTGTGTTGCTTATGTGTGATGGTTTATTCTGTTTTTACTGCACATGCTTGCTGATTAACATCTAATGAATAAATGATGCAATGATTTAAGAATCAAATACATAATAAGAGCTCTAAGCATACGCGAGTTTCCTTAAGGATATCCGCGTATATACGCTAGTTTTGTTCTGTAAAGTAGCGTATGGGTTTTGAGAAAAGAAAAGTAAAAATACCTAAGTGAGCCAAATACCGACCACCCCCCCCCCCGCATTTTTCCCCAAATACGTAGATAGTTCCTTTGTTTTCATGTCAACCTCGTTAAAAAATGAATCAGCTTGGCTCCATTATAGTTCTTTTTTACCGTGTTATAACTGTTAAAAAATGAATCAAGTTGTCGTGAGGAAAGTTCCTTTTACCGTGTCAACTCGTTTAAAAAATGAATCCCAAAGAATCCGAGGAAAGTCTTTTACTTTGTCAACCTCGTTAAAAAATGAACCGCTATCGAGGATAGTTCCTGGCATCGAGTCAATTCCAAATGAACTGCATGAGGATAGTTCTTTCCGTAATAACCTCATTCATTTAGGTAGATTGTAGAGAGTAGATTAATAGATTAGAAATAAGTAGTTTCTGAGGATGGTTCCTATTACTGATTCAACCTCGTAAAAAAATGAATCAGGTATGAGGAAAGTTCCTTTTACTGTGTCAACCTCATTAAAAATGAATCAGTATATCAAGAGGAAATTTCCTTTTACTGTGTCAACCTCATTAAAAAATGAAACACATTGCCATGAGCATAGTTCTTTTCCTGTGTCAAGCTCATTAAAAAATGAAAAAAATCCTCCCCTAATTGAGTCAAGTCTTTGACTAGATCTCGTAAATGTTAAGTCATATATTTAGGTTATTTATTTCAGTTTTTGCATAATTTTCTTATAGTTTTAGGTCGGGTCTTTCATATGATCTCATAAATGAACCTTCATTCCATCCAGCTATTAATTACCAGATGTGTACTTAGTTGAATGATTTGAAGTTGGGGGGGCATGCACTCTAGCAGTTATGCTTAGGGGGCATCAAGCACATTTTTCTCTCTGTTTCAAGCTTATGTAAAAATCAAACCTATCTGAAGCATAGTTTTTCTCTGTTTCAAGCTTTTGTAAAAATGAAACCTATCTTGAGTCAATTTCGGTTATTATTTTCAAGACTCATTAAACTCATGAAAATCCCAAGATTATTTTGCTATATTTCATTCTCGTAAAACACATGAAAGCCCAGTTCTTTCCGTTTCTTCTTCTCAGCAATTAAATTAAAAGTCGGCTGCTGTGAGTATATTTATCCTTTTCAAACCTGCGAAACTTAAGAAAAAGTGAAAACCATGAGTACATTTTTATCCCTTTTTCGAACTCGTTAAAACTTACGAAAAATTGAAAACCATGAGTACATTTTTATCCCTTTTTCGAACTCGTTAAAACTTACCGAAAAGGCGAAACATTGGAGTCCTCTTTTAAGCCCTTTTCAGACTCTCTAAACATGAAAATATTGTCGAGCACTTGATTATTCGAACTCGTTAAAGTAAATGAATGATCATCCCTTCAGTATAAGTTTACCCCTTTTACGGACTGAAATGGACTATTTACGAAAAAGGTATATGTTGACTAATTACGGTCAATAGAGTTCTCTCTCGCATTATTTTATCCTTTTTCGGGCTCGAGAGACTAAATTTACAAAAAAGTACACCCATGGAGTTTTCTTAAGTTTTTTCTTCTGACTCCCTAAAATTGAAAAACACCGAGTTTCTCCTATACTGGACTCGTTAAAATTTAACAGTAAAGGACCTGTTTAATTTTCAACAGGAACGAACCACTCCTTAGGGTTCGAATCTTAAACTAAGTTGGACTCATCCGAAGGATGAGCTTATAAACAAGCAAATGTTATCCTCCTCAAGCTTGTCAAAAATAAAGAGGTACTTGCCAGAAATGGTGGGGGAAAAGAGAGAAAAATGAACCTGTTTGTTGTATTTTGATTTTTCGGAAAACCGTTAACCACTCTTGAACATGACACTTTTGTTCACCTGGGTTGGTAAATCCTTTGCCTAATAGTTAATCAAACCATATTGAAAGTCTTCAGCCGGTTTCTGGGTATTAGCTTTAGGTCAATTGTCACCAAGCCATCTGCAGTTTCGTTATGTGTTCAAGAGGACAGTTCAAATAAACCATTCATCTACAAAATATTTGTCATTCATTTTGACCATCCCTGAGTCAGTCCTTGCCAATATATTTCTTCAAAACTTGACCTATGATTTCGTGTTGTGGGCTTTCCTACGACGGATCTCTTTCTATCGATGACAGCTCATTATCTAGGAAGTTGATCTAGAAATCTTCAGTACCTTGGAATCTGCATGCCTCAATGGCAGGTTTCTCGCCTTCGACGACAGGTTGCATCATTGACCTTCGATCGAATGATTCCGTGACATGTTCGACTTCAACTCATTCATTCACATTTCATAGATTGTACTGAGTACTTTGAGAGCCATTGACATTACTGGTGGCTACTCTCACACTTTTTAACAGTTTACATTATTGACTGGTAATCAAGTGGTTTCTACCATGTTCAACTTCGACACATTCATTCGCATGGATAGAATCATACTGGTTCGAGAAGCGGAAATCAAGACCCTGGATCTAGTTTCTATCATCCAAGATGTGAATAATTTTTTTTATTCATTTATACAGTGGACTATTCATAAACAGATTGTTGCATCCATACTGTGTCTACACATGTCTATACTGTTGATGTATTGAAAATCATTCCTGTATCAGAACAATTTAGTTAGTTTTCTAGTTAGTTTTGATCTAAGTATGGGAATTCCTACCTCAGCGATGATATGTTTACATATATATATTTTTCATTGAATTATTTTACTGGTTCTGACTGGGGTTTCCATAGGATGATCCTTGAAATGATAAAGTACTTCACTCTTCATATATGATAGACTTCATCTTCATCTATTCCAGACTTCGCACTTTAGGGGGAAATATGTTACACTAAAAACTATCACCTTAACATTTTTCTGACTGTATGAGCTCATTAATACTCATACATGCCTCCTCTGCAAGTCTTACAACCTTACTATTCATGTCAAGCCCTAAAACAGGAGGAAAAACCCTAAAAATCTTTGAAACTTTGGGTATGCAGGTAACATGAAGCCTGCCTACGTTCCTAGCTTGGATACGCAGGTAATATACTGCTTACCTGCGTTATAAAACACATTTTTCCTGTGCAATGCCTGCGTACCCTCCTCAAATTCAAAAAGGCAAGAAAGTAAAGTCAAAAAACTGACTTGAGGTCAATTCTAGAAGGTTCTAGATGAGAATTTTTGGGGATGAGTATGCTTTGATAAGGTGCATGTATCCCTCACCTTAAGGAACTAATCCCTTGATGTGAGATGTCTATCCCTTTGAAGGAGGATTCTATCCCTACAAAGGTGGAAACCTAACCTTCTCATATGCTCTATAAAAGGAGGCATTGGGTAGACTCAAAGGGTTAGATTTTGGAGATTGAGAATTTGAGCTCAAGCTTTATGGGTGATTGAGTTGAAGTGCTGTTGAGATTTAGACTTCTTTCTGCTGAGCTTTTGAGAGGAAAGATCACATACCTCTTTGTACTCCTGGAGGAAGAGTGTAAGGCTTATCAAAGTAGAGGAGACTCCTGCTTCGGACCCCGGGAATGCCTTTCAAACATCAAGGCTAAGGTTGTAAGTTTCTTCTATTATTTTAAGATTAATACAATCAAGTTTCACTAGTACATTTGGCGGAAATTCCGACACTTGGTTCCCACACTTTTGACCAAATGTCAGAAATTTCCCCAAATGTTTTCAACTTTTTCAATTCCCGCCCGAAACCGTCGCTATACCGACGTTTAGAGACAAGTGTCGCAATACCGACACTTAGACAAGGTGTCGCAATTACGATGTTTGGAGGAATTCGACGCAATATCGACATTATGCCCCAAAGCGTTGCTATTGCGACGGCTTCCTCCAAACATCGCAATTGCGACACTTAGTCGACACTTAGTCTAAGTGTCGCAATTGCGACGTTTGGAGGAAGCCGTCGCAATAGCGACGCTTTGGGGCATAGTGTCGCAATTACAACGTTTGCCTCCAAATGTGGTAATTGCGACACTATGCCCCAAAGCATCGCTATTGCGACGGCTTGCTAAAATAAAATGTAAAAATCAAATGCGCGCTCATTTGAAATGCAAAAATCAAATGCGCGGTCATTTGAAATGCAAAAATCAAATGTAACTGAGGAATGAAACTGCTTGCTATGAAGAAAAGTTGAGGAAACAGCATCGAAAGCTAAGGTCCTGGTCTCGCTCAGCTAAGGGGTGAAATAAGCACAGGTCTGAGGTAGAAATCAAACACAAGATCACTTCATTGTCCGGGACTGGAGGAGTCAGAAGGATATCTTCAATGACATGGGTTGTGTTTTGCAACGTACCTGATGATTGTCCTTGCTCTGTGGAAACAGAGTTACCATAGAAAAGGGTATGGTTTTTTTAATAAATAGTCGAGGTAATGGAAAACTTGGTAGCATCATGGATGCGTGCCTTATAAATAGCTCGAAAGAACTGATCATGTCTTAACTGTAACCTCAATTTATTCTTCCTATAAACATTGGGCAAAGAAATTCATCAATGGAGCTCGTGGTACCCATGATATGATGAGGGAGCTCTTAAGTCGGGTTATATTCTCTCTACAGCTACTAGGGACTATCCATTCATCTACTGTCACCAAGTAGCGGGTGAGGACAAACTCATGCAAGTGCACAAGTTTGGAGTATCAAGAAATTTGAGGCTGAGGTACTGAGTAAAATAAGAAACACATTGATATGAGTTCATCCAATTGAATATGGGATAGATCAACTGTTTCACACTGTGAAATGTACTACAGATGCAGATCCAAAAAAATCTACAACTTTATAATTCGTATTACAGGTGCAGATTCAAAAAAATTGCAATTTTATAACTCGAAAATTGCTAGATACTACAGGAACAACAGGGAGGTGGCTTCTTTCAGATACAATTTATAGGCACCATCCTCGATGGTCTTCTGTCAATGTGATATGCTGCATACCCTCGTATCCCTCTCCAGGTACTCTGTTTCTATATACAGATCAGATGCTGAATGTGTTTTTATTTTGGTTATCAAGCGAGCCTGTTTTATCCTACAAGCGAGCCTGTTGTTCTTAATTAAACACATGGAATGATAATATTATCACTGCAAAATTTCACTCAACGAGCTTGACAGTAATCAATATGAATGGTCTCCCCTATGCTTTATATTTGGATGTTGTAGATGGTTATTGGTATCAAGCGAGGCTGATAAACTTTCAAGCGAGCCTGTAAATTACTCACATGGAATGTTGTTTTATTGGGGGCCCACTTTTATAATTGTTGTTATCCGCACAGCGAGCCTGAAAACGCTCCAATAGGATCATTTCTGTCTTTCACATGACCGGTGGGTTTCCCTCTGCATAGTACATAAATCATTGCTGTTCAATGGACTTATTTTGTTTATTTTTGAATGGAATGGCTCAATATGGGCACATTTTTTCTTCTGTTATTTCCCTTATCTAGCTGTATAAGCGTCCTGTATATGTTTTTCCATATGACATATTTGGATACCTCATTTGCATAAACATGAGGTTCATACTGTAAATATAAACGATTTTACTTATCGTTGATATGGGGCATTTATATCTTTAAGTCTGGGATGGGGCACCTATTTATTTGGATGGATAAACTAGGTGTGTTTTCCATTGACGAAAATATGTATTTTGGATCATAGACTGTTTTTTTTTCCACAATATAATCAAAACAATGTTTTTTTCTCTTGTGAAAAAAAAAGATCTACAAAGATTTGGGCAATTTTAAAATAGAATCAGCAACTAGTCGATTAGATGGCTCGATCACTACCAGCAAAGAACAAAGATTAAAAACTAGATCCATAATGGTTGAAAGAAAATATATGCGCACTTGTATGGCTCAAAGAAAACTCCAAATTTATATGGTTATCTGGGAAATTTTACATTGAAGAGCCCTTTTAAATCCAAAATTTAAAACTCATTTTGTTTAAGATATACAAACATCTGTAGAATTTACAACAAATATTTCATAGATCTACAAATATTTTCAATGAATTTTAGATCTAGAGTATATTACAACAGATCTAGGATTCTTTCGGGTATCTTCCAGTGTTGAATTTGTTTCCCACAAAACAGAGTCCAGGTGGGGATAACAAGGCAACTTATGAAACAATCTACGTGGATAAATGTGTCTTATCTCCTTCACCAGTCATGCATGCTTTATTTACCACAAACACCTCTGATTTGATATTCATTTGCTGCTTCATCCATTTCACTTAGAAAAAGGATAAGGCTATCCCATGAAGTGCACCCTTTTGGTGTCTAAAACTAACCCAAAGTCCGCCCTTATAACCTACCAGCAGGTGCTCTATATGTTGTTTTCCAGAAACTACAGACACATTAGATGAAGAATTTGAGGATGGATCAATAGAAGAGTTCACAAAAGCACATAAAGGAGAGCCCTGTGCTGGGCATAATTAAAAGCAATAACAATCTATAAAGCTACACTCCTCAGAGGAACCATGGAGTGAAGAGTCAAAGACAAGAGAACCATTAGATAAGGTTGTTGTAAGGTTGTTGTATATTGATTTCATTTGGTTGTTGTATATTTTTTGGCAAGGAGATTAGAGTGCCTTTGTCAAAGTAAAACCTGCAGGCATTTTACATATCAGGAGTTGCAATCTGCTACTTCTGGTTTTTCAGTAGGTTGCATTTCTAGATTTCCTCCTGGAGTTTTTCATTTCTGCGCTTCTATTTTGAATGGGAAATTTCCCTTGAAATGTTTGTTAACCTTGTGAACTCAATTCAGTTATGAAACATCCTTATTCTTTCAGGGAATTTTATAGGAAGAGGAGGTTGCAGTCAGCCTCTCTGCAAATTGAATCACTAGAAATATTAACTTGACTGAGTTAAATAATCTTAGCAATGCTGTAATTTATTAATATGGATTTTCATCTGACAGGGCACTGGGTTCTGCTGGGAACATATTTTCCACAAACGAAAAGGAAGTTGCTTCACTTGTTGGACCTGGATCACCATTGGAGATGATCGAGCATATTGCAGAACTTGGAGCTGAGGTTTTGCTTCTAGTATATATTAAAATTTTGTTGCCATCTATTAGTTGTTTTGAGCTACTTCAAACTCTCTGGAATTGAAATGGTAATGCTAATAAAATACAAATTGAAGGTAGTGACTCTTAGAAGAGGCCCTTTGGGAAGCATTGTTTACAGGCAAGATATTAGTACTCAATTAAACATTCATATTAGGTCCGGCCATCGGCTGCATAAGAACATGCCAGGTAACTTAGGTCTTGCAATATGTGCCAGTAACTATCTTTTCAACTATACTAAATGCATTACATATGCAATAATCTTATTTCATAACAGAAGCCTGTAGTGCCTGATTTTTGTATTACTTTATTTTGTGTTGTAACATTCCAAGGGTGTGTAACAGACCCACATTTCCAGATATTCCATATTCTTATTGACTGTAGCTGATATTTTATGGATTATAATTGAGACTATGTATTTATGATTTTAAATAAAAACATTCATGTTGTTTAGCAGCTTGTTTCAAGGCAGGGGAAACAAGAACATTTTTATTTGTCGTCTCGATTATTGATTTTATTTTGTATAGATGTAAAGTCATGTTGTCAACTTTTCCTATTACATTACCAAATCATTCATATAGATATAAATATATGCATATATGTATATTTGAAGAATGTGTTGTGGTAAGAGTAGTACAATGAATGTGAGTAGCTAACTGGTTGTTTCATTTTGTAGTTAATACCACCTGCCTTCAACAGTCTAACGAGGAAGATGCAATGGCTAGAATATGAATTTTTCCCTTGTGAAGCAAACTTGATGAATCTATGCATTGACTAGTTATTGAATTACTATCTGTAGGGAAATATCTTTGTATATATTACACAAATTTGGTTTGAAAACCTCATTTGGTGGAAAACCATTTTTATGCAACGATTATATTACTTGGATTGTGCATGAAATGATTCATGTTTACAATTTTGTCAGATATTACGACAGTTGAAGCATGAGAATATCATAGAGATGCTAGATGCATTTGAAAGTCCACAGGAGTTTTGTGTTGTGACATAATTTGCGTAGGTATTTATGATTGTATTATAGCATGTGCGTACTCTTTTATCTTTCCAGTTTGAAGTATATCAGCATTAAAATTCTGCTCCCAAAGCATTTGATATAGATCATAGACTTATAAATGATTTTGATGATAGGGTGAACTATTTGAGATTCTTGAAGATGAAAAATGCCTTCCTGAAGCAAAATTTCAGGCTATTGCTAAGCAACTGGTATTTTATTCTTTATTTTATGCATTTGTAGCTGCAAGTCAATTTGTGTGTGTGTAGATTTTCTCAGTGTTTTTAGTGGTTGGATTAACGATATTTTGGATTAAGCGTGACTTCTTAAAATATTGTTTCACTATTTATTATTATTTTTTGAAAATCCTTAGTTTTAGGACAAACATTCCATTCATGAATCTACCTCCCATTTGATGAGGAATGTGGGCATAAAGGGGTATTTGCGATGAAGAGTCTGCCAGGATTATATAAGTATCTTTTTGGAGTTAGGTTAGATTGAGAATTTGAGGGGCAGTTGTGTCCTGTTTGGGAAGGCTTGGACTATCTATAGGTTTAGTCACTGCATTCGACGTCATTTATTTCGAAAGAATTCTAATTTTTCTGAATCTCAAGGATTGGTTAATTTAATGGTGAACTGATGGTGGATTTTACAAGTTTACACAAAATATACACTCAAAATGGGAGCCAACATGGCCTTCCTGTTTGTCATAGATCATTGCTTAATGATTGCAAATATTTAGTTTTGAGCCATTTGTAAGCCTTTGGCATTATATACACTCAGTATTGTATTCACTTTGGATGATTCATTATAAGTAAGTTTTTGATGCATTGCTTGGTACTATTGATAGCTTATAAAACTTAGGTTTTGACAAGGTATTTTCCGAAATTAGAGCTAAGAAATTTTTGGTTGCTTAATGATGTGAAGAATATATCTCCTAGGGCATACTTTGGCCTCATGACAAGGTTAAGGTTCCCTTTTATTTTTGGATCTTTATGTTTTTATTATAATATAAAAGAAAATTGTTTCAAAATTCAATGTTCAAACGCACACACATATAAGGTAAGCATCCTGTGGGGTATGCTTACCTGAAGTGCCCTCCACTGTCTTTGGCATATTTAGAATCATTAGAATCAACATCCGCTACCCTTAATCCATCAGCATTCTCATCAATTTCTGAAATCAATTCTCAACTTCCGTTTATACCTACCCTTCCCCTCCAACTTATCACTCCTACTTCTCCATCAACAGCTCCTCTTTCTACGGATTCGCCCCATGAGGCTATGTTTATTGAACAGATTTGTAAAGTGAAAATTCTGTCAATCTAATATTATTTTATGATAAACTGTATGTTTATCTATCCGTGGGCGTTCTTGACAACAAAGTTACAAACTTCATTATGAGTTTTCCTATATTGTTCCTCTTGCATACAACTTTATGGGTTATTTGAGGGCCTCTCTGATGATATGCAAATAATTGTGCATATTGTTGTCATTTTTTTACCATAATTTGGCCACTTTAGTTGTCCTTCAATTGTGTTGTACTGGGCATTGACATCAGAGTGCCCGAAACATGAAAAAGCCACGGAATTTTCTTGTTTCTCACTGTGTTTTAGTTCTTGTCAGTATGTGTAGTGAACTTCAGTAATGTAATGACTTCACTGTTAAGGTTTAGCATCGTAGTTCTAGTGGTTAGCCTATCTTTTCTGACTTTAATGTCTATTTTTCTCCAGGAAGGGTTCTTGGTATATGAATGCAACTCTATGTGCAGTTGCAATAAAGAATGCCCAAACCGGGTGCTGCAGGAGGGAGTGCAAGTCAGAATTGAAGTATATAAAACAAAGCATAAGGTGTTATTTTGCTTTTATTGAAGTTCTAGTATTGGTAGTGCATTAGGAGCATTATTGAAATGTAATCATGGTCTAGAATGTAAATAACTTCACTTGTTAATGTCAGATGCATTTGTTCAAAAAGAAAAATATTGGTTTCAAAATTATCAATAAACCAAGGTGCAACAAGACCCCAATTCTATTTGAATGTTTTGGTCTGTCTTTCTGTTTGATTTTAGGGCTAGGTAGTTAGAGCTGCACAAGAAATTTCACGTGGGACATTCATTTGTGAATACCTTGGAGAGGTCTTAAATGATCAAGAAACAAATAAAAGAGGAGAAAGGTAAATTTTTAAATTGTATTAAATTCTGTTTTCCTATTTCTTCATCATAAATGGTTCTCTAACTGAATGCACCTATTGCTTACTACCACTGCTTTTCTTGTTTTTTCTAAATTACTACTATTCAGGTATGACAATGAAGGTTGTAGCTATCTATATGATATTGACGCCCATATTGATACAAGTGATTTGATTGATGGTGTACAACCAGATCTGATATATTTTGAATTCACTGCTGATCTGTTTCCCATGAAAGCAGATAACAGTTTGAACTACTTGTAATTCATACTGTATACTATTAAAAGTATAATTTTTCTAGCTTAAAGAAAAAATATGAAGTCCGCACTAAGGAAACTACTTGCCACCAAAAAAAGTAAAACCAAAAAGTAAAAGCTATGTTAAATCTACAGTCATGTAATTCTATCTTTCATAACCAGTGTCCTGTTTTAACCTTACCACATATTCATATACCAGTCCTCTCCATTTGGTAATTGGAAAAAAATATCCTACATCAATGTACGCACATTAAAAGGAGTTCTCTAGTCATAACTTCTCTAGCCTAGATCTACGTAACTTCATCTTATCATACAACAGCATTTTCTATATGCATAACAATAGTGTCACCTAGCTGTCAACTCGAGTATTTGAGCTGCAAGAATATTAGGGTGAACTGACCTGGTGAATGATATATTCAGGAATCCAACAATTTACTGAAGGCAAATAGTTGCAAAATTGCTAGCTGGTAGAAATCAACTAATCTGTCGAAACAGTGAGCATCCATGTGCTCATTCTAGATAGTAAAGTGTGCTTGTGTTGTCCAAAATGGGATAGAAATTATAGCGAGTGAAACTGAATCAAAGAGAAAAATTATGTTGTGGTGTTGAGAAATGAGATTTGGAGAACTGAGATCTTCAGATCAAGATTGTGGCTTCTGTTTTCAGAATTTCACCTACATCGTGGTATTCTATTGGAATTAAGGTCTCATTAAATCCTATGGGCTAATTGTGAATTAACATAGAGCTTTAGGCCATCGGCTAATTGTGAATTAACATAGAACTTTAGACCCTAAGCCTACATGCATTAGGCTCCTATGTTATAATTGTACAAACATTGAATACATTAGGCTCCTATGTTATAATTGTACAAACACTGAACACAGTCAAGGGACTTATTTAAATGCTCCTATGTTATCACGATATATAGACACTAAATAGTGGAATTAAAAACATTCAGAAAGTGCGAACATTTTTACACTTTCTTTGTCTATGAATTGGGATAGAGGTATCCACCATGGTTGGTTGGTTATTACAGGAAGAGGGTAAAATAATATTTGGTTGGTTTCTTTTTGGTGAAGTCTTTCTACCTTAACCTTTTACTAGATCTAAATCCTTAGACTGTTCATTTCTCAGCAAACAAGTCAATGGATAACCTGGAACTTCATTTTTAGGAGATCTAAATCCTTATACTGTTCATTTCTCAGAAAACAAGTCAATGGATAACCTGGAACTTCATTTTAAGTTATGAGTGAACCCCACCACATTTCTTTAGGGAAGAACTAATAGATGGAACTTGCTGAAGGCATAACATGGATGGAATTCGATAAATAAAAATGTACTTGTAATTCTGATAATGTTTTTGAATGGAGAAAAATGAATTGTTGTTTGAGAGTTTTCTTTTTATGTAAGAGAATGTTTTGTATGTTTGGGAGATGTTTGGGAAATAGGTTAAATTGTTCTGGCTTTGACTACTTCAATCCTTAAAAGGAGATTATCAACTGATACAGGATACTCAAGTCTTACTAGTCTTACTCTCCTATACTAGCCCTTATTGGCATAAATAAACATCATTATACCTAGCATCAAATCCTACAATGCTGTACAATTATATTTTTTTTGCCATTAATTAAGAGACAAACCCTTGTACCCTTGGATGCCTTGTCACAGTTACACTCAGGTTGAAACATATGAGATGATGCACCATAAAATTCCATGCCAGAGTTATACACAGGTCCTAAACAGGTTGAAGTTGGAACATTTACTTGCTTATAGAATATCTAGCTATTTTGGATTCAGACGATTGTGGATGGCTGCATTTATTGGAGAGTTATGTTCTGTCAACTTACCATTTTTTTGGTTACATATTTTGACATCAGAGAGTCAAACTCGTTTAGATCACCTTTGGCTATGAAACTGACATTGTAAGGTATCTATTCTGTCAAATTCACCATGGACTTGAAATTGGTCTCATCCCCAAATTGGCAACATGTTATTCTTTTGGGATTGGACTCATAAATGTTGTTAAGTTTAGCTTCTCATTTTAAGGTCTTAGTATAAGCACACTAAAGTCTCTATCAATTTAGGGTGTTGGCATAGTCAATTTATTCTAGCAAACAGGTATGTGAGACCAATTTTGTGTTTTTTTTCTCTTAGTCTGTAGTGAATGTTTGAGTCTATTACCATAAATTTTGAAGACATTTTCCTACTTGAATCCTTTTGCTTGACATTGATCAGAATAGGTCATAGCAAATCCTTGTATTTCTTATATGATGACGTGATTAGTTCCCATTTGTGTGGCTAAACTGAACTCAAACCTTCTCTTCACCAATGAACACAACATATTCTTATTCATTGGCATTTACTTGTTTATTAATGATGCCATATGTTAATCTCCAAAAATTCTTCAACAATCAGGTTAATGAAATATTTAACTCCTTTCTGTGGTTACTTTTTTAGTTTTTTCATTTTTATTACTTGTCAGTGTTTACTGATGCCTATACATGCTGAAAACTTAGTCTTTAGCAGATATATATTACAAAAACTAAACCACAATGTATTGGATATAATTGTTGCTTGCAGTGGAATGATGCATACAATCTGAATGTTAACAGGATAGAAGGTATAGGCCTCTGTCATGAGGAAATAGGAACACCCACTTACTAAATTAGGACCCTGTGCAGTACACCCTATGTAGAAAAATTACCTTTTGTTGATCCGAAACCATGACACAAACTATGCAACTGTAACTATATTCAAAACTCCAGAGACTGGTTATTTTCAAAAACTACAATTACTTCAAATAAATAATTCAAAAACAATACTCCTATCGGCCTCTCTTTTCACCTTCTGGGGAAACTGCTAGTAATATCTTGCATTTGACATAAAGGTAGTAATTCCTTCCAACCATGGTCCAATTGTCGCTACCAGTCCTGGTCACTAATTCATCAAATGCTTGCTCAAGGACTGCAAAAATATTAGCTGTGAATATGACATTAATCTTACGAGCTTTTTCTAGGGGATGAAATGTGTGTAACTGACAAATATCCGTTGCTACCAAAGATCCTGTATTTGGTTCTTGGTTGTTGGAACCTGATGGAGGTAGGACCCACAGTC
The DNA here is from genome assembly GCA_034641835.2 of Pinus albicaulis. Lineage (NCBI taxonomy): Eukaryota > Viridiplantae > Streptophyta > Pinopsida > Pinales > Pinaceae > Pinus > Pinus albicaulis. Next base: position 371,093,144 of record CM076584.1, on the reverse strand, counting down.
TCGGTTTTTCAAAACTTTATTGCCCAATCAATTTCACAATCTGGGCAAAGTCAACCCGTTCTCATTCAATCTGGGCAAAGTCAATCGTCACCTCCATCCTACGGCTGGAAGGCTATCGCACTACCACTCCATCATCCAACGGTAGTCACGAAACCCAGCTACATGGAGGTTAATTCTCCAAATGCGTGTGATATAGATGGTATCATAAAACCTCTCAATTACATGTGTCCATCGCCGGATTATATCGCGTTATTTTTATAAAAACAACTCACCACCTTCGACCTCGTGCGATACTGTCGGGTTTGGATTTAAAAACCACCTTTACTGTTCAATTATCATTGTTCCACTCCTTGCCTTCAGTGTTCCATCGCTCCACAGTTGAACAACCCTCGCCAATTTACAATCCTCCTTGGTTTCGGATTGCGGTTCTCAACGCTGGTCCAATTCATGCATCGACCACGCTATGTTGTTCCAGCACGGATGACCTCATCCACGAGAAGTAGTTGCGATGCAATTACAGGGCCAGAATTTATAATCTGGCACTTGACAGAGTAGTTTTCGAAACTTCCCTCCAAGTATGGGTCCATCGGTTCTCCTATATGATGATTTAAACCAACAATATTTCCTTTTTCATGCTCCACCTGTAGTCCAACCAAGACGTCTTGAGTATCTGGTCCAGAATTTTCTGCCAGAGTCTTGGGCACAACCAAAATCACATCAGAAAAGGCTTCAACTCTTCCCCACCACAAGCTCAAACCAATCTCTCCATATTGCGCCTCTTCGCTCTCCTCAAAGCTACAATCCCTTCTCTTGCAAGAATATCGAGTGACATATAGAGGGGCCAGATGCATCTAAAGTAGGATATCCGGATCGAGTGCTAATAGCTTCATCTGATCAAGTAGCGTGCGATGGAGGGAGCAGAGTAAGAAGCGGATAAAACAGGATTTTAAGAGCCCACATAATAAATAGAGGCAGCAGTACAACAGAATAAGCAAAGGCAAAGTAAAAGATAAGGGAGGCCGCAACTAGCAGCTGAATCCCTTTTCTCACAGAGAGAACGCCACCAGCTTCTTTAGCAGCAACGTGACCCAATAATCCGTTGATTCACCAGCGTTAGAGGCCCTCACCAACATCTCGTATAGAATCTAATCTCTTAGTTCCATAAAATGAAGCATCTAGCTGTTGATCACAACAAAATTGGTGTCAATGCCATCACAAACTTTCTTCTTCAGGTTAATGATCTTTTGAATTTTCTCATCTACTTGTCTTCTTTCTGCTAAAACGATTTTCTCCCTTTGCTCTGCATTTGAATAAAAGAAACCTAGATTTACTTCACTCTTTTCATATTCTAGAGACATTGCAAGTCAATTCATTACAGTTTCGAATTCCTGTTGTCGTTTATCGAATCCCATACTGCAATGACCGTGGGCTATTTCATTTTTTTTATATAAAAATTTAACCTGCCATTGCTCGAACGATGTATTTTGCGAATGTAGATCTGAGCCCCGTTCAAGATTTGCATCGGAATAAAATTATTGATGATGTGAGACAAGCCCTCCCAGCAACATCTGCTAACGGGCATTCAGAATATTTTCATTTAAAAAAAAAAAAAATTGAACCCGTTGTCACTCTTCGGACGCACTATAAGCGTCGGAAGACCGACGTTACATTTTAAAAAAAAATTTACTATGCCATCGTAAAAGCGACGTTTACCAACGTCGGAAGAGCGACGTTTCCAAACGTCGGAAGAGCGACACCACTAGCGTTGGAAGAGCGACTTCTTCTCAATGTCGGTATTGTGACACTTCAAAGCATGGTTAGCAATAACGTCAGTCTTCCGACACTATATGAGTGTTGGTATTGCGACACTTTAGAAGTGTCGTTATCCATAATGTCGGTATTGCGACACTTCACAATCATCGCTAGTGCGACACTTCATGAGTGTCAGTATTGTGACGCTTTTGTAAAAGGTCGGAACAAGTGTCGCAATACCAACGCTTTATGGAAGCATCGGAAGACCGACGTTATGACAAACCACGCTTTGAAGTGCCTCAAACTGTCGCTCTTGCAATGACTAGGTGTCGGAAAACCGACAAATTGGCCATCAGAAATTGGGCCAAATTTACTAGTGTTTTGTTTTTCTCAATAAATTATCGTTTGATTGTTTATTTCAATAAACTGTCGTTTGATCATTTATTTCATAGATTCCTTGATCACTATGATAGGTATGTTTTTTTTATACAGGTGCTATTTAATATTTTCTTGTTTGTGATTGCAGGTCGACGAAAGACGACACTTTCTTGCGATGAAAGAACTCTTGTTGCGACGGAAGGATTATTGTTGCGACAAAATAACTCTTGTTGCGACGGAAGAACTCTTGTTGTGATGGAAGGATTATTGATGCGACGGAAGCTTTACGACCACAAATAAGCATTTGGATATAAGGTAGGATCGACACCTTCATAGCATTTATTTGTAAAACGAATATATTTAGAGAAAGACAAACTTAGTTGTTCGTTTGTTGCTAGATTGTCTTCTAACACTAGGGAGATCGATCTTGTCCGCAATATCGATTTATCCAGCCAACAAAAGGTTTTTAGATTTTCGGCATTTCTCGTACTGCTTCCTTTTTTCTTATCCTGACAAGATTGTCAAAGTTTATGTGACCCATTCGTTTGTGCCATAACCAGCTTTCATCTTCTTTAGCTAGTAGACATGCTTTAGTTGCTTCATCCAGAACATATATGTCATTTGGAGCTCGACTTGCTGTAGCCACAATTTTACCATACCTGCCTTTCCTGATTTCACATTTTGTGGAGTTGAACAGCATTGTGTGTTTCTCAGATCACAAATTTGTCATACACCTAGCAAAGATTGTGATTCATGTTTTCAACCAATAGAAAATTCTTGGCTATAACATCTTTGCTTCCGAGAGTGATGGTACCTAATCCTATAACATTTGAAGATCCATCATTTCCAAAGGGTATGGTTCCATCCTTCTTCTCTTTTAGAGATACAAATTTCCTTCTATCTCCAGTCATATGCGTTGAGCAACCGCTGTCAACATACCACACATATTTATTTTTTTGAGCCTTGAGAGCGAGAGCACAATTATCAGTCTTCTTCTTGTTCCATGTTCGTTCATTATGTGGCTTCGAAGATTCTTCTAGAGGATTTTCATGTCTGCAGTCTCTGGCTATGTGTCCAAAGTTCTGACATTTGTAACATTCCATATTATTTCTTGAATGTTCAAATCTATTGATGTTTCGTTGAGCCCTGAGAGGTTCATATTTGAAGAATCTCTTGGAATTGTATTGGTTCTTAGGGTACGTGCGACATTCTACAACTTTATGACCAAATTTTCCACATGAATAACAATATCCATGAAAAATATGTTGGTACCTGAATGAAAATCTTCATCGAGGAATCATCTTCCAATGATGTGCTTGCGAATCTTGTCCAATGAAGTCTACATGTATGTCAAATCTCATAGGTTCAATTTATTTTGTTGTATAAGGTCCTGCTTCTTCTTCTTTGTAACCAAGGCCAGTTCTATCATTGTAAGGTTGATTGTTAATGAGTTCTTCCAATGCCCTTGAGCTGTTGGCATAGTTTTGGACAGTTTTTCCCTTCTTCACTTCCTTACGCAGCGAGACTACTTCGGCTTCTAATGCTTCCCTTTCTTGGTTGCTTTCTTCCAACTTCTTTTGAAGTGACTCTTCAATACATTTTTGTTCTTCAACCTCAATTTTGAGACCTTGAACTTGTTCTTCAAGATTATTGGAATGGATCTTCTCAACATTGAGCTCTATTATAAGCTTGATTTCCTCCTCATAAAATTCTTCTATGGTCAACCCTTCTTCTTCATTGTTTGATACTTCTTGTTTATTGTGCTTGGCCATAAACAATAATTTCTCATTGGCTTCTTCTTTGCTGTCACTTTCTTCATCAGATGATGAGCTATCTTCTTTAGAGAGAAAGCTCCTTTTGGATCTTTTCTTTTTTCCTTGATCGTTGAATTTCTTAAAGCCTTCCTTTCCTTTTGAGTTGCCATCACTTTTGTTAGGATATTTTGCTACGAAATGCCCAACCTCACCACAACCGAAACATATCAATGGAAGTTTACCTTTGAATTTTCCCTTACCAGGTTTTAGTTTTCTCATAAAGTAAGCATATTCTTCATCTGAAAGACCTTCTCCATCATCTCCCTTTTCTTCACACTTGCAGGTGCATGTCATTTCAATTGAAGTTTGTTTGTCCTTATTGGTTTGCTTAGATGCAACGAACGCAGTTTCTAGATTTGAAGTACCCTTTTCTTCATCAAGTCTCATTTCATATGCTATGAGAACTCCATGTAATTCTTCCTTGTTGAGTTTGTCCAGATTTGCACTATATTCTAAGACCGATACCTTTGGGTTGAATCTCCCCGGTAACGTTCTAAGAATCTTCCGTATAATAGTCTTCTCGTCAACTGGCTCTCCCAATCCTTCCAGAGTATTGGTTATTTCATCAACGTATTGGAAGTATGTAGCAATGTTGCAATCTTCTTTCATTCTGAGTTGCTCAAATTTTTCTATATAGATTTGAAGCTTTGCTTCTTTGACATTTGAGTCACCTGCATATATATTCTCAAGCTTGTCCCATACATTTTTGGTGGTCTTACAACCCAACACCTTATGATAAGCAGATTCAATAAGTCCACTGATAATAATATTCTTTTCTTTTGCATCATCTACCAAATTCTTCTTACCTTGTTCATCCGTGGTTGATGTAAATCCATTTTGAACAGTGTCCCATACTTCGTCACCTTGCGCCAAGAGATAGACCTCCATTCTTCCTTTCCATAGTGCATAATTATTTTCATTGAATAGAGGTACACCATTCTTGGTATGCTCCATGACCTCCTTCCAGTTGTTAAACTGCTATTGAAGGAACCAAGCTCTGATACCAATTGTTGGAAATACTAAGAGGGGGGGGGGGGTGAATCAGTATTCCTTTCAATTAGAGCATTAGTTAAACTCCAATTATTATCAGTGTTTGTACAATGATAGCAGTGAAAAAAAGGAACAAAAATGCACACAGTTTTTAAGGTGGAAACCCACTCCGGGACAAAAACCACCTAATGATTTTCTAATAATTCTTTAACATTCAACTCCAATTGAAAATAAAGCTCCAACTTCCTAGAATCTAGAAAAGCATTCTTCGCCAGTTCCCACTGGATGGACGCTCCAATGCCCGAGATTCTTCAGTAGTCAACTGAATGGATGCCCCAACACCCAATTAGCTACAACTCACCCTAGCACCACCCTAACACCCTATAGAAGAATAAAATAAGAATGGACTCTCGTACCAGGGAAAATGGTCCACTTTACAATGATATAGAATGATGTAGAAGAAGAAGATATACTAGACCATAACCCCAACTTTGAAACAACCACCTAATGATGATCCTAGACCTCCCAACACTGCCTCTTCAACCCTTGGCAGATAGACACTAGTACAATTTGTACAATAATGTATTTACAATGACTAAGTACAATGATACCTTTACAATGATTGTATGCAATGTTGCCCACTTGAAGAATCATATATGATGAACTTATTGCTGCTGTTATGCACCTTGGTTGCTGATATTGTCATGCTACCTCTTCTGCACCTTGCTTTGCTTGCTGCCATAGAAATTCTGGTCCTTTGCAACCCTTGACAACACATGATCTAGCTTTTTCTTTCCTTCTAGGAGCTCGATATTGAATCTAGTGTATCTTTGTTATTTCAGATCCTCAATATCTGATTTTCGGTCCTACAGTATTCCTCTGAGTCGTCTTTCCAATGCCACAGGTCTGACCCAATTCGAATTATTCAAGAGATAGTTATACCCATCTCTCACAAAACCCTAATTATGGATTGTTTCAGCAGAGCGCACTTGTATGGTGTGCCACGTGTCACTTTTTCTTCATTTGGCTCTAAAATTAATAGAGAGAAAAGCACAGACTGTGCACTATCCATCACTTTTTATGGAATTCCAATCCAATACTTAGAGAGAGAGTTATGACGAATTTACCAAGGTCACTTCTTTGAGATGAATTTTAAGAGCCTACAAAAACCCTAACTTCCACAGATCATATCTCCAAAAATATTGCGCAACGTGATCTGAAATTTTTACAGCAACTTCCTCGGGATTTTGGCTTTTCCTCATAAAAATTTCAGCTTCTGAACCTTCGTATAAAAAAATTTAGAGCGCAAAGGCCAAAATGTTCTGTTTCAGATGGCGAAATCCCTTGCCTAAGGAGGAAACAAAGATCACAATTTATATAAATGCTTAGGTTGACAGGGGCTTCAACAAGTGAACGTGGGAGGGATTTTAGGAGCATAAAAAATATTAATTATGAATTTTCAATGACCCATGCCCCAACCCCATGGGGTTTTAGCCCACTAACTGGGGGTACAAAATTCAAACATGAATATCTCTCAAACTGTGAAGAATTACACAGTGCCAGAAGTATATCAATGGAAACATCTCGACAAGTAGAAACCATCAAAAGCATTATTGACCCAGAATATATTAATTTGGTAGGTCAAAATTCCCATGCAATATTGGGTTAGCCCCTGGTGCTGCTTGGGTTGACATCAATGACAACTGTTGATCAACACTAAGCATGTTCTACAGTACCTTAGAGGCACTACCCAGTTTGGAATATGGAACAAACACACAAAGAGAGTGAAGTTGTATGGCTTCACATCTATAGATTGGGCAAGGATTCTATCAGACTGAAAGAGTACATCAGGTGGAATTTTCAATTTTGGGTCCACAACAATTTATTGGTACAGCATGAAGCAAAGATCTGTGGCACTCAGCTCGACATAAGCAAAATCCATAGTTTCCAGTCAAGCAGCATGTGAGGCAATTTGGATGAGAAAGATACTTGTTGAATTTTTTGGTCAGATGATGTATCCAACTGTGATTGACTATGATAATCAGAGTTGCATCAATATCTCTAAGAATATTATTTTCACGATCAATCCAAGCATATAAATATCAGGTATCACCATTTATGGGGTTGTGTGCATAGGAGATAATGTTGTTGCAGTACATTCCGACATAGGAACAAGATGTTGACATTTTGAAAAAGGCCTTGTCAAGATTTAAGCTCTAGTTCTGCATGTGCATGATAGGGGTGGTTGGTAATCCCTTTCTTGTTGAGAGGGAGTGTTGAAAAATGCAACAAGAAATTATCAATTTGATTTTTCCTTGATTAAATTGAGAAAAATCGAATTTCCACATAAACAAACAACTTGGATGATGTTAACTTGTGTGACATGGCTTCTTTCACCTAGTTTACTCAGTAAATTTGAGTTGGAGGAGTTAGAGTTCACTTAAACCTATGCAATTTATAATTTATAGCAAGAAAGATCAATTATCTAAGGTTGTTTTTAGTTAAACTAGTTCCAATTGTTGGAAGAACTAGTGGAGGGTCAAGTTGTGCAGTGGGACTTCAGTAAAACTCAGTGATCATCCAGTTAACTAATAAATCAGCCAAAAATATATATTACATGCAGAGAATTTGAGTTACCCAGTTGATATGGAGATTCCAAGGCAGTGTAACATCAGTTGTAGACTAGTTTTGGGTGTGTAAGTGTTGCATGCAGTCAGATGATCATCATAACTAATTGCGCAATTAAATTTGAGGAATTTCCTAAATAATAGGGGTATAATTCCTCAAATAACAATGCAAGGAAATAGGATCTTAAGCCAAGGCACAAATTGACTAATTTTTGGTTAGAGGCCTTCAGTGAGCAGAGTGATAGGTTGTGCACTTGCAAGGTGATCTCAGTTGAGCAAAGCAATTGTAATACATCACTTTTCATTTGATTAATGCAAGAGGAATTGGGGTTTTTAGCACATTGGTTTCCCCAAATAAGAATACTTGTTGAATGTGTGTGATTTCTTATTGCATTTCAGAAATTTTTATTCTAAATTGTTAATTAATGTCCGCAAAGCAGCAGAGTAGGTTTCTATCTTCTGATTTTGATTAAAAATTCGTGAACAGTTGAAAATCTACAACATAATTTATACAAGGTATATGTGTAGGTGATATGGAAAAAGAGACCTTTTTTGTCATTTTTAAATTTTGTGTTTTAAGAAACAAATGGTGGCCAGGTGATTTCAATACTTAGGATCCTCAAGAGTAGCTGGTCATGGAAACATTGTAATTGAAACTACCATCCAAAGCAAAAACGGTGAAAAAAATAAAAGTAATGAGAAAAAATGGGGTTTTATTATAAATAAGCATGAAAAATGGGAGTTATGACAATACAAACGAAAAGGTATGGAAAGGTGATGTGGAAGGATGATTTGTGAGATGACGTGTGAGTATGAATGGATGACATGGAGGAATAACCCTCTCGCTTTCCCACGCTCGCTTGGTAGTATTGATAGAATATCCTTACCATCCTCGAGGGAACCTTGGTTGGTAAGCAGTTTCATTTTTGTGTGGTGTGGAGGTAGATCATAGTCACCAATCTCCCCGATGGTTAACTTTCAGAACCACCCCTCAGGGGATCCCCTTGACATAATGTTCAATCATTTTGTGGTGTGATACTCTATTCTATGAAAGACTTGATTTGAGACACGGTGATGCACTTTGAAAGTTGCACATCTTTTAATCTCTTCTCCCATCACTTCATGTGTGTGTGGGTTTGCCCACCCCTTTAAATACATTTAAATATTGACAAATTCCTTGAGTTTGTAACATTAGCCTTGCAACAAACATGTAAAATATTTAAAATATACAAAATTAAAGAGTCTCATACTTTATGCTTCCTTTTTTCTATTTTCTTTTACTTTTTTGCATTTTTTTTGGAATTGTATTTTTTAAATAATACAAAAGTGAAATAAATACCATTGTTCCCATCATACAGGATGCATTATATAGCACTATTACGAACTGCGCACCCACATATCTCTGGGTATATTTTGGAAGTCCCCACTAGTTTGTAATGCAATCATATGTAACTAAGTCGGTCACCATGTTAACTGTGATACACCGAACATATAATTCATGGATATTTATTGCACGTATTGGAAACAATATATTGGAGTTCACAGTGACTTGGTAAACCCTTTTTCCTAGTTACCCCTTTTTTGTTTTATTTTTGTTTTTAATTTCTAAACTTAATTAATCCACCATGGAAGAACACCCTGAATACCCATGTCATTTGCGTAGAATGAAAATATTTTCTCCTTTACCTCCAAAGGCAACACCTATTCATCATAAGAATGAGAAATTGAAAAATACCAAACTTGGTAATTCTGAAGCTTACCCTTCTAGAACCACATATAAAGTTAATCAACAAGAATCATCACTTCCCATTAGTACCAATCCTAATGTTACCTCTTTGAAAACTGATGAAGTTGAAATAGTTGAAACCACTCAATCTGAAGTTGTTGAGTCATTAGAACTTGAAGTGATTGAACCTGTCTTTGTCAAGTCAGAATCATTGCAACCTGAGGTAATTAAATTTTCCAAACCTGTCACTTCATGAACTTTTTCTTCATATTGCACACAACCTTTGTCTTTAGGAACTAAAGAATAACTCCTTCCACCTGTATTACTGAGCATAGAGGATATTACAAAATAGGATTCTCCTAGTGCTCAAACTCCTATTCGCATACCATTACAATAGGATTTTCCTCCTCTGTACCACAAATTTCCTATTTTTACGTCTAATACTCAAACGCAATCCCGTTTATGTCAAGCTCCTCATTTTAATTCACCTTTTAACTTTCATCGAAAAAATTCTTCGAGAAGTTTAGCCATGATGGAATCAGCAACATTCACCCAACCTGTATTTTCCATTATGAGTTAATTGACGGAAGCTTTGGCATCCTCTATCTTTGTAACTTATCTAGAAACTCACATGTATTGTGGTCCATCAGTGCCACCTGGGTACCAATTGTTGTTAGGAACTTTTTTCGGTGCATCGACTACTCCCTATAATTCTCCTTTACCATCTTCATCTGGAATACTATCTGTTCCTTCCTTAATGAGCACCTCTCAACCTATTCAACCTATTTCTCCCCAACCTCCTTTGGAGAAAAAATATGGTCCATTTATCAATGGATTAGGACACTTACAACAGCTGACTCTGTCTTATGTTGGGTACCCTCCTCCTGGGGGTAATTTTCCTTCATTCACTGTATATCCTTCGACAGGGGGGAAACTAGTTTCTGGAATGTTCCCATCTACTTATCAAATACTACAAGTTCGTGCTCCACCTTATTCAAGTCCTCTTCCTACAGGTGCTCCATTTCCAGGAATGGATGTTACTCCTTGGAATCCTATCTTGCATGTTCAACCTAGTTCGGGCTTAACTCAAATACAGACCTCTCAACTTGTTTCGTCTATGCCTTAGGTTCCTACTTTTCAATATGTTCAAACCATACCCCAACCTACTCAAGTTACACCTCAAGTGAGTCAACATGTTTAGGTTGTATCCCAAATACAAACTATTGAAACAGTACTAGTAATTTATCAAATCCCTTCTGCCTAGACTATTCAAGGTGCATTATAAACTCCATTTAACCCACTTGTTCAGACTATTCCACAAATACAAGTTAACCAACCTATTCAAAGCATACCACAGGTGCAAACCAATTAGCCTAATATTGGAATGATGCAAGTTCCATCTCGGAAACCATTCCAAGGAATTCCACAAATGGATGTTGTCCAAATATCCATACCACAAATGCCTTATCAAATACAAAATATTCAAAATCATCCTTTCCAACCCATACCAAGGTTTTCATGGAACTAGGCAACCTATTTTCAGTTATCTTGGTTATAAAAATCCTCCTTATCCCGATGGAATACAAGTGCCAGTGGCTCAACCCATTCCATCATATCTAGGATACCCTCCACCATAATATGTTAAAATTTATCCACAAGGTCAGCCTCCTCAAACATATTTTAATATGAAATTACCATTCATTGCAACACTTAAGTTTCCAGATTTATCACGGCTAACAAATGATATGATTTGTCATTCTCCTTGGTGGCCAATTATTCCTACCAAATTTCTAAGTGAAATTATGAAGTTTAACAGAAACCCTGGAGAAGATCTTTCCAGTCATATCATGACTTATCATTTATGGTTTTCATCCAACTCCTTAAATGATGACTCCATTTGTTTACATATTTTCCAGATAACTCTTACCAGTTCGATAGCTATGTGGTATGTTGAATTACCCAGATATTCATTTAACAAATTTGGTGCATTGGCAACTATGTTTCTAACCCATTTCCAATTAACCATCCATTACAAAACTAAAACTCAGATTTTGACCTCCTTAAGGAGATCTGACTCTACTCATATATCTGATCATATACATGAGTGGAGGCATCAACCTTGTTTGGCTAAAACTTATATTCCCTATCAGTTTTTAACAGAATGGTTCATTCAATCCCTCTTTTCTACTATAACTAAGGACATTTCCAAGGTTTTACTTTTTACTGAAGAGAAATTCATTGCTCATGCTCAATATCTAGATTTCATTTATACAAAATCTAGAATGCTCAACAACAAGATACTCAATAATATCTATGACCTTCGCATACAGTTCCACCTGCTCCCTCTAATTAATCACATGTTAATGATGGCGTTATTGGTTATGTCGATCAAAATTCAGTGATAAAATATTCTAATCAAACTAATTCAAAATATTCTCCAACTATGACTAATCAAAGCCCCTTTAATCTTGTTCCTATGATAAATTTTGAGCTTAACACCATCCAATATAAAAAAGGAAAATCTTAGCAATCTGGATGTAAGAAAAAGAGTAAAGGTAAGAACAAATAGGAAAACCCTCCACAATATAAGCATAAGAATCAATCTCCTGACGAAAAGTGTACGCCTTGTTACCCTTGTCTTATCTATAATGACAATTATTTTACTAACGATTGCCTGTGTCAAGTAGAGATCAATCGATTTTTGAAAGTTGCATCAGTTGCACCTATTGTGTTGATAAACTCCTTTCAAAACCAAGAGGCAAAAACTATTGCACAAGATCCATCTCCCTCTTCTCAAAACATTATTTTTATGTGTCAAAAAGATGTCTTGGTGACCACTATAAACAATGATTATGGTAATTAGAATCCTTCAACTGGAAAGGTTATTTATCAACCTTCCAGTTCTACTCCACCCACACTTGGTCCTCTCCAAATCAATAATATCTCTCTTGAGATGATGATTAAACATCCCAAAGGGGTGATTCGTAAATCATCATTTAAACCCCATGTGAAAGCTAAACATAATTATAATATAGTTGAATATTTGGCCCAAGATCCTTTAGCTGTGTCTACTCTCGAGGTATTTTAGAATAGTCATGCTCAAAAAAAATTTCTATTAGCAGCCATTGTAGGAGTGGAACCCTCATATTCAAGTCTCTTTGTGTTCAATCATGAGAATTATACACCTAAACTTCCGTGCCAGCTTTCATTTATGATTCAAGTTGTGGTTAGAGGAAAAAATGTTTTTCATACCAATGTGGACGAAGGTGTTTGTACCTGCATCATGTCGATGTCATGTTGGAAAGATTTAGGTTCTCCTTCCCTTACTCATTCAGCGATGACACTCAAAGCCTTTGATGGAAGAGTCTTTAAGCCTTACATAATTATCAATTCCTTACCAATGGAATTAGGTGGTAAGATGATCTCAGTAAAGGTTGAAGCCATTGATGGACCTTTAGATTATAACCTCCTGTTAGGTCTTACTTGGTTTATGCTATTGTAGTTGTAGTCTCATCCTATTTATGGATTATTTCTTTCCCTCACCAGGGGGGAGTTATAGCCATTTATCAGCTTTCCTTTTTCGTCGTTGATTCCTAGACTACTTGAAACATCCCTATTGTGGGAAATACTGACCCACTACCTTTTGAAAAGACTCATCCTTGATGGGAACTTTTTTTCTTCCTCCTCCTGACATTCCTTCTATGCTTGCTCTGATCAACATGAATTTTTATTGTACTGTTCTATATGATCCCTAGATAGTGCCTGACAGTTCCAACATTAACTATTTCAGTGAACATATGGCACTCATCCCCATTGAGTTAGCTTATGAGGCTATTCACTTGGCATGTTTGGCGAATTTTGAAAAAAAATAACTTAGTGAATTTGGTTTATAATTGTTCTCAAGATTCAGGTTTAATTTCATAATTTGGTCCTTTCGATGACATCTTTCCCACTGATTAAAGCATCATGGAGATCATGATGTAAAATTAGAAACCATGGGACGATAGTCATCATCATTCATCTTTCTTGCCTCAACCTGACACTCTTCAGACTGATTTTGAATATTTTTTCTCTCCAAAATTTATCGAGGAACCGCAGAACTCCATCTCCATTTATGAGGTGAGTTCTGAGAAAAAACTGGAAAATTTTGAGCACACTATTACCCTCAAAATTTCATTTAAACCCAATATTATTGAAAATATCCATATCGACGCATCTTGTTATCCTTGCGAAATTAATTTTATAAAGGAACTTTTTCAAGAATTTTGTGACGTGTATTGGCCCTCATTTTTTATCTCTTTTTGTTTATGAAAATACACTTTATTTGCCATACTATCCATCTACATACCATAATTTCACCCTATTTTTCCCAATAAATTAATATACAAGTATTTAAATTAAGTTTTTCAATTCTTAGAAGTTTTTATAAAAATTGAATTTTAAGTGCATTTTTGGACCAGATCAGAAATTCCCGTAATGGCCTCATGGTTTGCATATTTGCAGGACACTTGGGCTCAATCTAGATATATTTCTAGAAATATTGGGAACTAATATTAAATTTACACCTGTTGGTTCAGTCAAACCGAGCTTTAATAGGCCCGATCAAAGGCGGTCAAACACGACCTGTTTTTATGGAAGATCCTTAGGAACTAGGTCAAATTTCTTATTTCATGGGATTTTCCAGATTTTGATGGATTTTATAGATGATATTGACCTGATTGGATAATATAAGGATATCCATGGCTATAGTAGACATATTAGATGGATTTTTTTCATATTTTATCTATTTTAAGCCTAAGACTTTGAAGGCATCTATATGTAGAAATTGTATAGCTTAACATTATTATTTCTGATACTTTGGAGAGTTAATTGAAGACCTGTTCTATTTCATTTGTTCTTTTTATATGGTTATTTATTGACTAAATTTTTAGTAGCTGAAAGCACTTTCAGTGTGTGAGGCAAGGGTGGAGGGCCCCCACACCGAGCTAAGTGCACTTTCTAGTTATTTGTAGTTGCAGTTTATGAACTAGTTTGTTTTATGCTTAACTTGTTGATTAGATATATGCTGATGTTTTATGAGTGCTGATGAATCAAATTCTCATTCTTATTCTGCATATAAAAGGAAAATCAAATGTTTAATTTAAACATTCTTTCTATCTGATTAAGATCTTGAGCTAGAATTCATCTTTTCCTGCTTTTTAATGTTTTTCTGAATTCTTGTTTTCTAACAATAGTATTATTGATGAATGAATCTATGATGAAGGAAAACCATGATCTCTTTAGTTAATATCCTCTTCAATTATTGTTTCATGCATCTTTATCTATTGCTCAAATAGTGGTTTATGGTTTCTAATTCATAAAGTAATTTTGTGAGAAAAGGAAAAACAAATATCTTATGTTAGGAGATTCTTCTACTGCTGATTACATAATTGAATTTAGAAATTATTTAGTTTAGATTATATTTGTAATATGCATTTCCTTAATCATTGATAAATCATCTTCTAACTTGATGATATCTGAAACCCATATACCTTGGGGATGCTTCTAAATTCTACTAGTCCAGATTGATAATAAATACTTGTGTTTGTTTACCTATTAAACAAACCAAAATTTTGGCACCATTTCCAGGGAAGCATATTTTAAAGTGGTCAATTAGGAAGATAAAAAAATTTAAAAACAACAAAAACATATTTTTTCTTTCAGTTATGTTTTCTTATGCCTAGAGATAGAGATCAGAAGGGTAGATTTGTGAAACAAAACCCCCCAACAACTCATTCATCCATAGGACTAACAACACCAGTTGTTGGAAGAACTAATATAGAAGAGTTAGAGGAAAAACAGAGATCAGGACAAAGATTAACTTTATTTGAAAGACATATGTTGTTAGCCTTGGAGGTAAAAATAAAACCATCACCTAAAAAACCTCCTTCCTTAGGGAAACAAAAAGATACAATAAAACTAGTTGTTGACCAACTAGAGAAACATGTCCTTGAACAAATAGAAGTAGTGGAAGAAACACAAAATCAACCTCATATTGAAATACTACATATCTCTGAACAAGAAATGTTTGAAGAAGAAGAAGGATCAAATAAGCCAATCATGACTTCTGAACAAAGAATTGAATATGAGAGACAACAAAGGGAATGGAGAAGAAAAAGAGAGGAAGAAAGGAAACTTGAGGAAGAAAGAAAGGCAGAGGAAAACAGAAGAGAAGAAGCACTTAGAAGGATAGAAGAAGCAAGAAGAGAAAATCAAAATAGAAGAAAACATGAAAATTAAAAAGAAAATAATAATGATCAAGAAACTACTTTTGGTTTTCCAATATTAGATGCAAGAGAAATATTAGGAGAAGAAGTAAAAATGAAAAAAATTCCACCTTCCGTATTGCCTAATTTCTATGGAATGTCAATAGAAGATCCTGATGCATTCATGTTCGAGTTTGATATCTTGTGTAGAACTTATGGATATACGGATGATACACACAAGCTTCGACTCTTTCTTGCTACTCTGAAAGAAACAACATTAAAATGGTTTATGGGTTTAGGAGAACATACAATAGCTTCTTGGGATGATATGAAGAAAAAATTTCTTAAAAAGTATCAAGCTTACTGCAGGGCTAGAGACTCCAAAGAAAACGTTTGTAGAATGACACAACAAGAAGACGAAAGTTTGGAGGAATATTTGGAAATATTTCTTTACAATTTGCAGAAATCCAAACATCATTTTCTAAATTCCAACACCATTCGTACAATATTTCTTAAGGGTATCAGAGATGAATATTTAGACATCCTTAATGTGATGGGAAAAGGAGATATCTCCAATTTACCATTTGAATAAATTGTTGAAATTTGTTATAAATACTCAAGAGGAAGAGAAAAGAGTGGAAAGAGAGATATTTCATCAAGAGCTTCCAAATCTGCAGCAAGTGCAGTAACAAGAGCAGAGATAGGAGTTTTACTAGAAAATTTCAAAACAGATATCTTGAGCACTTTGGGAACACAATTAGATGCCCTAAAATCTAAGAATAAGAAGGAATAACAAGATGAAATCTTAGCAATCTTATGTCCAAAGTGTAGGCAAAAACAACCACTTAGGGAATGTCCTTTGCAACGTATACAAGTGTGTGGACTTTGCATAGAAAATCATGCAACAAAAAATTGTCCCAAATTAAAAGAGTTGCAAGTGGAAGAAGTGCAAGGGGTAGATTCTCTCTACTATATGGCATCAAGGAGACCTTGGAAACCAAGGATGCCTCAACAGTTCCCTCAACAAAACCCCCAGAATTTTCAATATCCTCAAAATTCATGGAATACACCAATGCCATGCTAGGCTTGGCCTCCACAACAATATCAAAATCAATCTACACAAGGTTGGAGGGGATATGGTTATGGAAACCAGCCACCTCAGCATATGTATCCTCAAATGTATCAATATCAACAACCATACCCTCCACAACCATTTCCTCAATACCAACAATACCAGCAACATCAACCATTGCCATTTCCACCCCAAAATCAACCAATGTTAACTCAACCTCAGCAGCTTCAACTGCCTACTAACCAACCACCTCCTAGACCAACACAATTTCTGACTCAGCCAGTAGCTAATCCAAGTAACAAGGTGGATAGACCAGCATACCATGTGGAAGAGGCAACATATTATCCTACTTATTCTATTCTTCCCATACAAGATGTCCACCTAAGGTCTAGGAAGGTGTTACAAAAATATTCTTCTCCAATAATAGAAGAACAAATTGAACAAGGAGAACCAAGTCAACAATCTCAACTAGAACAGAAAATTCAGAAAGGTAAATCTATTATGATTCAGACTCCACCATATCCAGAGAGATTAATACAACAATAAATCCCAATATCTATGCATGAATTTGATATTCTAGATGAATTGAAGAAAACATATGTCAAAATTCCCTTGTTGCAGTCAATTAAAGATATTTTGATATATGCAAAAACAATAAAGGAATTATGCATTAAGAAATCTGGAAGAAAAAAGAGATATCCACCTACAATCCAGGTAATTAGAAGTTTAGTTAGTCTCATGTCTACAAATACAACCACTAAAAAATATGTTGATCCAGGGATTCTTATGGTTACCATTTCGATCAACAAATTTTTAGTGCCAAACACTTTAATAGACTTGGGACCAGCTATAAATGTTATGACTACAGAGACTATGAAACATTTGAATCTGAACAACATTAGACCTAATACTATAGTCTTAGAACTTGCAGATAGATCTAAAGTTGTACCAAAAGGTATATTGGAAGATAACATTGTCTCACTGGATTCATGGGTGTATCTTGTAGACTTCTTGATTTTGCAACCAAAAACAAATTTAGGAGGGCATCCCTTAATTTTAGGCAGACCATGGTTAGCCACTGCAGATGTTTACATTGGATGCAGGTCAGGAAGTATGATTATTGCACATGGAAATGAAATAAAACATGTTACATTGTATCCTCCCGCTCAATATCCTTCTTTATTATCATGGCTTGATGGAGAAGAACAACAAGAGCTTCAATCTGTTCTTATTTTTAATCAAGTTTATAATTTTTGTGAGGAGGAAGAAAATGAGGACTCATTAGATCTTTTTATCTCATAACCAAATATTTCAAAGTAGCTTAGAATAACTCAATGTGAAGCTTCAAGTCACCTTTTAAATCATTTTTTTTAGAAAAACTGCAGTATACAATCATTGCAAAATAAATTCAAAAGTATTTTTCCTGTTAATTCAACTACCAATTCAAAGAGAAAAATCATTGACATCAGCCCTCGGATACATTTGAATATTGGTAATAACTTACAATCATCACAAGAGAAAGAGCTAACAACATTGTTAAAAAAATACTCAAAAGCTTTTGCTTGGGATTACACAGACATGCAGGGGATTCATCCAAAAACATGTATCCATCACATTTACACTGATGATCAAATTAAACCTGTAATGCAACCAAAAACAAGGATGAATCCTATGATGAAGGAAATAGTGAAAGAAGAATTGCAGAAACTATTACAAGTCGGATTTATATATCCTATTTTAGATATTCAATGGGTTTCACCCTTAGTTGTAGTACCAAAGAAAAATGGAAAGTGGAGAATTTGTGTAGATTACAGAGAACTCAATAAAGCTACATTAAAAGATCATTTTCCTTTACCATTTATTGATCATGTGTTAGATTCATTAGCTGGAAAGAAATTATTTTCATTTCTTGATGGATTTAGTGGGTACAATTAGATAAAGATAGCATTGGAAGACCAAGATAAGACAACATTTACATGCCCATGGGGAACATATGCATACAATGTCTTACCCTTTGGTTTATGTTGCTACTTTTCAGAGAGCAATCCTTGCAATGTTTGTTGATTTGATCCATGAGTGTGTAGAGTTTTACATGGATGATTTCATTGTATATGGTGGGACATTTGATGATTGTTTACAAAATCTCAAAAAAGTGTTGAAAATATGCATAGATACAAATCTATCACTGTTGAGGAGGTAAATCCCCTCTGCGGACAGAGGCGATCCCTACTAGCCCAGCAGGGGTCTAGCAACAAACAAGCAATGCTATGACGCAAGCTCCTAGTTACGAATGAAAGACTTGGGATAAGAGCCTACCTGGATTCCAACGCTAGATCTGAAGAAGAAGATGTCCCCGTCCTCCAGCCCTGGCAGATCACAATCCTTCCACGATCTCCGTGGATGAACACCTGCACACAGAAGAAACGAACAGATACAAGCATAGGAACCAGCATACGTAACTAAACATCGGTCAGAAAAGATATTGCTCGCATTAACATGATGGAAAAAGGAGTGGAACCATAATCATAGTCATCTATTAAAATGGTAAACGAATAGAAGTTACAACCAAGTTCTGACGTCGCAGCTTCCTTCGAACGGGTCTCCGGTCGTCCACGTCTCGCAAAGCTCGCCAAGGAAAGGGAAAACCTCTCCAGAGTCTCGTAACAATGGTCTCCTTACTTGAATGGGCCTTAAGGGAAAGAAGGGATTCTTTACAGCACAAAGGCACTTGGGAATAGGGAGATGCAAAGCTTTAGCACTTCAAGACTAGCTTGCCATGGATTTGAGCAGGCTTTTATAGATGGGGAAGGAGGGAGTTGGGATCCCTATTATTATGGGATTGGCCCTATCAACAAGGAAGGTTCCATGGAAGGTGGCAAAACCACTTCCCGTCCATAGAACTCCCGCAGCCAAACCTCCCAACTCAAGATAGGCAATGGTTGTGAGTTTGTTTGAACTCAACTTCCGCCATCCATATTTAAAAAACAGTCCCTAAAATGGGTGGCGCGGTTGCTGCTCCATGACAGAGCGCCAAGTGGCGCGACCTCTTTACAGGATTTCCCTGATTGGCGCGAGCACTGAACTGTCTACCCGCGCCAATGCAAAAAGAGTTGTTTTTCATGAGTTTTGCAAGGAGATGTCTCAAGGGAAAATAAAGCTCATGCTCAGAGGGATGCATTGATGATGTTTTCAAAGCATGAAAATGTTCACAGGTCACGGAATGGGTCCTCCATTGTGCGGGATGGGGAATGGTAGGGATGGTGACAAATTACTGTGTAACAGATGCCCCCTAAAGCATGAGGCCCGAGAGAGAGAGGGGTGAAATGCTTTACGAGAACATGTTCAACTGAAAGCCCGTCGTCGGAAAACCTGCGCAAAAAGATACAACTGATATCTCAAGTACATGATGTATATATATGGTATGGGCGCAGCCATCCGAAACAGAGTATACTATAATCCGGATCCAGGGTATGGGCGCAGCCATCCAACTAAGATCAAACAAATAGACTCAGGTATGGTCGCAGCCATCCAATCAGTGAGTCATGTACATAATGATAATAATCCACAATCGCAGCCTGGATTACAACATACATAATCCAGGGTCTTGCGCTCCTTCCCGACCCAATCAAAGTACAAGTTCAAGCATGTGAATATTTGAGCTGAAGTCGAACATGCAAGAACATCGTCTGATTACCAGCCAATGATGAAAGCTGTTAACAGACGCGAGAGGAACCACCAATAATGACAATGGCCCTCAAGGTACTATAGGTACAATCCACTGCTCACTGAGAATAGAGCGGAGAGTTGGCTTTATTGAACACCATAGAATCATTCGTCGGGTCAAGGATAAAAACCTCTCGTCGAATGCGACGAACCTGCCATTAAGGCATGCAGGCTCCAAGGTACCATCAGGAGTCTCTAGACCAACTTCCTGGATAATGAGTTGAAGTCGACAGGAAGTGACCTTGATCGAAGGTGGGCCATAATGATTCCCACATCATCGACACGAGACAGAGGGACATAATGTTTTGTTGTGAATCAGGACCATATGAGAAACAGAGGAAGGTTGATATTTGCAGAGGCCAACTTCTCTTGAGCACATAAACGGCACGACAATGGATTTGGCAGTATTTGACATCAACAGATCAGAGGTCATGGTGACGAGGCAGTGAACAGATGAGAGGTCAAAAGAGATTACCCAAACCCATGGAGGCAAAGTGAAGCAGCGAGATGAGATGTCCCCAACCCGACACGAATGCAGACAAGTGCCATGTTCAAGAGCGACATACTGCCGACGACAACGACGAAGGTTCCATTTTTCCCCCACCATTTCTGGCGAGTACCCCAATTATTTTTGATAACAAGCTTGAAGGGGATAGCATATGCTTGTGATATAAGTCCGCCCTTCGGGCGACTCCATCCTAGTGCATTTAACGAGTCCTAGGAAGGAGAAACTCGGAGAACGTCATTGCGACGGAATCCAATGTCATCAGGGTTTAACGAGTCTGACAAAGGAAGAACTCGGCGTCTTTTCATGTTTAGAGAGTTTGAAAAGACAGCGGAAAAGAAAACTCCACAGGTCCCTTTTCGTAAATAGTTCCCCGGATCCGAAAAGGTAGAAAACAATATCCGGGGAAACCTTCTAGTCGCGATAGGCTAGGGTATTCCTTTTTCGTAATCGATCCAGCCCAGCCCGAAAAAGGGTTAAACTTATACTGGGTGAATGTCGATTCGTGTCCATTTTAACGAGATCGAAACGACAAGGGCCTCGGCAATCTTTTCATATTTAGAGAGTCAGAAAAGAGCTGAAAGATGACTCCAGAATGACTTTTTCGTGTTTTTACCGAGTCCGAAAAAGTATAAAATACAACTCGTCTCCATCATTTAAGTCGCAAAAACCTGTCGCTGCACATACCAAGCAAGCGTAAAATCCATTTTCGACATAACATATGCAAATATATGATAAAAATAACTTTTTAAATCCCATTTAACGTCGAAAAGTTATAAATATGTCTAATTGGTAAAAAATGAAATTACTTTTTACTATTTACCTTGTGGAGAGCAACAGTGGTCCATTTGGAGCAGAATCTTCCGTCGGTGATTGCGACCAATCCAGGAAACCATTCAGCTTCTCGTCTGTGACAGGTAAGAGGCGCTCTTTTGCTCTTCCTTTCCATACATTTTTTAATGTTTTTCCTTTAGAAATCAGCTTTGTGTGGCCATTTTTAAAATTTTAGGGCCGGGCCCATTGGCGCGGGTATCGGGCACGGACCCGCGCCACTGGGCTCTTTTTATTAAAGGGCCCGCGCCACCTGGCGCGACTGTTAGCAAAACAGCCGCGCCAGCGGCCGAACCCAAATTTTCGCCTAAAATTCCAGTATTTAAACCAAATTTCTTGAAATTTGAAGCTCACCAAAGATCTAATCAGGGGTTTTTGTCCATATGAATGCAGATAACCACTCAGAATGGCAATCGAATGGAAGGAACGAGAACACGGAGATGAGGATGAAGAGGCCATGCAAAGCCAGGCTTGCATGAACGCTCTGAGAGACTGCGGATTGAAAAAGTTCTTCCTCACGCCATGTTTACGAGCTCAGCCCGAGCTCCTCCAATATCTAATCAGCATCTGGGATGAAAATGAACAAGTGTTCAGGTTACGAGACCAGGTGTTAGAACTGGAGGTCACTGACGTTTATTTCATCACTGGATTGTCCCGCAGAGGTCCAATCCCTGTACTGACTGGGAGCAGACCATCTGGGGAAAAGATGGAAGAAGTAATGGCACGGGTGTGCCGAGGGGCACAAACAGGATCAGGAAGTAAGAAGGTATACATCTCCACCATCCCTGATCTAGCACTGAGAGTAGTACTCCATACCATTACGCGGGCTGCTGGATCGCAGGCCCCGCATGAGGCTACAAAGACGCAACTCTTGCTGGCCTCAGAATGCATGGGTCCCCGACTGTATGATTTGGCAACAGCTGTAACGATCAACATGAAAAGGCAGCTCACCAAGTGAAAACAGGGGAAACTGAAACAGTTCGGCTACGGTTCCATCTTGGTATCGTTCATTCTGGAACGCATACCAACCTTCCAGGGCCAAGAGGCCCATGTGGCGAGTCCGATACCACGAGAGCCGAGAATGGCTCGCTGGGCAGCACTGATGCCCAGATCTGGAGGTGGCCAATAGATGTCCTGGAGGCCAGAGTTCTTTAGGTGGTTACGGCGCCAGCTAATCGTCGTGGAAGATTGGCCCTACTCGGGAACTGACTTTACAGGGGACCCAGATCTCCCACTACCAGAAGGAGACGACTGGGATGAAGAGCTGGGTAAGACCTCATATTTTGATTTTATGTTTATATATTTTTGGTAAACACACATTCGTCTTAACACAATTATATATGCATGCAGATGTAGGACCTGAGAGACCAGCCGGGATGTCTCCAATCTCCCGGAGGACACAACTCGCCCCTGAGATCCAGGGGGAAGGCACCGGAGGAGAGGCACTGGTCCAGAACCTCGAGGGGATTGCCCATGGGATCCCAGACTATGCCCGGCTATCAGACGTACCGATGGCATACCAGCGCCATACGGTGGGAGTTCCAAATCGGATCCACCGAATCTTGAGGCGCCTAGTGCGTGCAGTGACGTGCTATCATGAGCACCATGCGGACTAGTCCTTAGGATTTATGCTACACCTATTTTTTGAGAGACATAGCGTCTCCGGATGTACTAATACGACTATGTATATTTTTTGAGTTTTGTGATGCACACTGTGCAGACATTTCGACACACACATATATATATACATATGACTATTTTGGATGGATCTTTCTTTACATGTGATGATGTTTTCTATATGTCATGCAAATGTCTAATACAGATGTAATCTAATGTATCAGTTACATAACAAATGACCCAATGCGAAATGTATTCACACAATGTATCTAATCACACATTTCATTTTTACGCAAGCTTAAAAGCACACATGAACACACACATATGCAAACTATGCTTGAAATGAGGAAGATGGGCATGCCCCCCAGCATGATGTCTCAATTCGAGGTGCATGCCCCCCAAGCTTCAGTCCATTGAAAATGGAGTGAAGGTTCAAAACAAAAAGTCGAATTGAACATGCTCATGTTTCATTGTTTTAACGAGGTTGACACACTTAAAAGAACTATCCTCAAACAGCTTGTTTCATTGTTTTTAGGAGCTTGACACAAGTGAAGGAACCATGCTCCAAGAACCTAGTTTCATTTTTTAAAGAGCTTGACACAGGAAAAGAACCATGCTCCGAGATCCTGGTTTCATTTTTTAAAGAGCTTGACCCAGGGAGGAAACCGTGCTCCAACCGACTTACATCAAAATGAACAAGAAGGCGGTGCTTCCAAGAGTTCCACTCCTGATGGAAGGGAAACATCCTGGAAGTCAGGACCCAATGCCCCCAGCACATTATGCACCACGACATCATCACTGAGCACAGGCACGGGGTAAGTAGCCACATAGTTGACCTGCGGTGGAGCAGATACAACGGGTGGATAGAAACCAGGAGGGGGTGATGGCGGACCAGATGCCATATTAGGACTAAAGAACGACAGCTGATCAATGGTCACAATCCTTCCTTCATGCGGAAAACAGACCACACGAAAGAGGGAGGATACGAGTGCTCCCATGGCATAGGTGTAATCGCGCCCCAGGAGCAGATTGAAATCCAAGGGGCCTGGAACGACCATCACATCCATATGGACGGTTTTGCCTCCCAAAGTAATCGGTAATCTTGGAAGGATCCCCAACGGTTGACTCGTCCTTCTATTGAATGTCAACAGACTCTGCGTAACAGGCGCAAGCGGTGGCGAACCGAAAGCTTGCCAGGTAGTTGAAGAAAGAATACTAACAGACGCACCTTCGTCTATAATGGTACTGGGTACAACCAGACCAAGAGCCTGCACTGTGAGCTCGAAAGGCACATAAGACGGCAGGCGAAATCCTGCAAATCGGTTCCAATCAAAGGAAGCGACCAAACTACTCGGAGGGGCTACCATCGAAATGCGAAGGTCTTCCCCTGATGTTACGGAAGCAGAAGCCTCCTCCATGACCTCCATCTCGAAGGTGGGAGAAATACCCTCTGTAGCGTCCATCTTGGGAGGCGGAGGAGCGACTTCTTGAAGTACAGGGACAGGAGAATCTTTCTCCAAGTCTGAAGAATCTGAAGAGACCAGAAGGACATGAGGGGCGTGAGATCCACTCTCGACAGAAAAGACCTGGTGCACCGCGGACGGGGCCAGTTCGACCGATCCGACGACCAATGGTCGGTCAGGGACGGATTCGTGAATTTGAATTTCTGGGGGAGTGGAATCGACCAAGGATGACTCTTGACCAATCATAGGATCAGCTGGCAGAGGACTCAAAGAAAGCCGATTATAACCAGGTGGAAGGCGTGGTGTAGAATCGGTTGGGTTGTCCAAGACTTGCTTGGCTTCATCCATATAAGGACAAAGGTGAATGGCATGGTGTCCTTCACACAACTTACAGGGATTGGTGATCTTACCCTGCTTCTTAGAGTTCTTATCAACAGCAGCTGAGGACGTGCCCCCAACTTGACTCCCGGAAGCCAAAGGCAACGGTGGGTGGCCGTTGGACCATACTTCGAGCACCTTGGGAATGCCAGGGCAGTGTCGAAGAAGATGGTCTCCCGTGCACAACAGGCAAGGGAACTTGACTTTCCGTGGAGGGTTGGAAGGTTTATCAAGAGGGGACATCTCGGAGGCAGTAGCCGTACATTTAGCCTCTCGCTTATCAGACTTCTTCTTCTTTGTCTTCTTCTTCTTCTTCTTAGCCACCTGGTTACTTGAATCCAGACTTTCACCAGGCAAAGTAGAATAGGAGGACGCAGAAACAGGCGAAGAAGGGGAGAGGTCCACCTTGGAATCAACATGATGTTGTTCCGTCGGAGGAACTGATTGAACAGTAGTGGAGACATTCGGAACTACAGAGGTTGAGAACAACCAAACAGGCAACCCAACCGTTAATCCAGGAAGGGATAACGTCGCCATGTAAGGAGCACCAACATTTCCAAAAGGAGGAAAATGACCAGGATTCCCTTCTGAGGGGATTCCTTGGTTGGTGAACTCTGGAAAAGTTGCCATCAAACTCAAAACCACACACGGGCTGAAAATGAGTTAAGACACATGATCAAACGGTCAACAAGCAACGTCTAAACGGGTGTGTAATCGTGGGCGATTGATTTTACCACATTGGAAAATAAGAAATTCTACCGTTTCATATTTTAAGAGTCGAGAAACGATAAAAAGATGACTCTATCTCTTTCAGAGTTGATACAAGCGTGAAAGGACAAGCGCTTGACGGTCTTTTCAAGTTTAGGGAGTCAGAAAAGACCAAATGACTGCTCAGGAAAAACTAGGCACAAAGGGTGTACGAAATATCCGTGAACTGCAATATACACCTTGGTTTCAAAAATGAAACAGAAGTAGACCAAGGACTTTCCGTACGTGCAGGTAGTCTCCCCGAATGCTGTGTTCGGTGTATCACGGGTATAGGGCGGCAGACTCGGCTTCCTGTGGATAAAGGATTGAAAACCTAGAGGGGTCTCCCTTTATATACGCGACGGTACGGGGAGCGCAAGTCCGTACTAGCGCTGTCTAAAGCCAACAGGCGAACGACAGCTGCTAGGTTTAACGACGCCGGAACACGTCTCTAGCCTAGACCTTCTAAATGTGTTTCGTTAAGTTCCAATGCTACCTTAGGTTAATTGAATAAATTTTACAGTTGATCTTCAATTAAGTTTCAATTTTCAGGCCCTACCGTATGTAGTGTCTCGAAAGACTCCTAAATGCAAGCTATATGCCACAGTGCAACATTTCGTTCGATGAAAACTAGTTAAATAAGAGTTGAGAGCTTTTATGCAAACGAAATGAACGGAATACAAACAACAATGTCTCTAATGCAACTAATGCAATTGAACACTTTTCATTCAAACACTAATTACTAGCGATATGGAAAAGATCACAATTTGCACTAATTAATCAAAACAAAAGAGATTTTTTTGGTTTTCAATGTTTAATGGCTAATGTGCACTGAAAACAAAAGGAACAATTTGAGAGATGATATTCAAAAGAGCGAAACAAACAAAATTCACTCAACAATGCAATCAATCAGATCCCCAAATCGACCCAAAGTCTCTCAAAGCAAAGAAAGACCCAAAAGCTTCCGATGGACCGTGTGATCTAGGTCCAAAGCAAGGCAAACGAATTCTGAATGAAGGAATGAACAATCACTCAAAAGACGCAGCAAAACAAACAAACACTGTTAAGAGAGCGTGGAGAATCAATCAACAAGTTGACAGGATAATCAAGACACCAAAACTCCCAAGGAGGGCTCGATACACTAGGCCACTAGATGCCCTAGGGCTCAAAACGTGAAATCGGTAGATAGAAGCAAACAACCCAAGGACAGAGGTGAATTCCAACCAAACAAGACTCCAACACACTCAGACAGTCAGAAAATCAAGAAGAAAAGTATTGATCAGATCCAAAGAGCCAAAAATGAAGAAACTCAAAAAACTCACAGGGGTGGCGCGACTGTGAGCTTGAAACTAGCGCCAGAAGCCAATTGGCGCGGGCTGGACAAAAGCAACGTGCGCCAAGTGGCGCGACTGTCGGGTTAAAAACCGCGCCAGTTGAGTTCTTCAATAAAAATTAAAAAACAAGCTACTCTAGAAGCAGACCAATACAAGCTAAGCAAACCAAGAAGCTAAAACAATGAAAGAATCCAACCCAGAAGGTTCATCAAGCAAGGAGAAACAATCAAAGCGAAACAATCATAAACGAGTCAAGGAAAACCGGACGATCCCCAGTGGAGTCGCCAATTTGTTGAGGAGGTAAATCCCCTCTGCGGACAGAGGCGATCCCTACTAGCCCAGCAGGTGTCTAGCAACAAACAAACAATGCTATGACGCAAGCTCCTAATTACGAATGAAAGACTTGGAATAGAAGCCTACCTGGATTCCAACGCTATGATCTGAAGAAGAAGTGTCCCCGTCCTTCAGCCCTGGCAGATCACAATCCTTCCACGATCTCCGCGGATGAACACCTGCACATAGAAGAAACGAACAGATACAAACATAGGAACCAGTATACGTAACTAAACATCGGTCAGAAAATATATTACTCGCATTAACATGATGGAAAACGGAGTGGAACCATAATCATAGTCATCTATTAAATGATAAACGAATAGAAGTTACAACCAAGTTCTGACGTCGCAGCCTCCTTCGAACGGGTCTCCGGTCGTCCACGTCTCGCAAAGCTCGCCAAGGAAAGGGAAAACCTCTCCAGAGTCTCGTGACAATGGTCTCCTTACTTGAGTTGGCCTTAAGGGAAAGAGGGGATTCTTTACAGCACAAAGGCTCTTGGGAATATGGAGATGCAAAGCTTAGGCACTTCAAGACTAGCTTGCCATGGATTTGAGCAGGCTTTTATAGATGGGGAAGGAGGGAGTTGGGATCCCTATTATTATGGGATTGGCCCTATCAACAAGGAAGGTTCCATGGAAGGTGGCAAAACCACTTCCCTTCCATAGAACTCCCGCAGCCAAACCTCCCAACTCAAGATAGGCAATAGTTTGTGAGTTTGTTTGAACTCAACTTCCGCCATCCATATTTAAGAAACAGTCCCTAAAATGGGTGGCGCGACTACTGCTCTATGACAGAGCGCCAAGTGGCGCGACCTCTTTGCAGGATTTTCCTCATTGGCGCGAGTACTGAACTGCCTGCCCGCGCCAATGCAAAAAGGGATGTTTTTCATGATTTTTGCAAGGAGATGTCTCAAGGGAAAATAAAGCTCATGCTCAGAGGGATGCATTGATGATGTTTTCAAAGCATGACAATGTTCACAGGTCACGGAATGGGTCCTCCATTGTGCGGGATGGGGAATGGTAAGGACGGTGACAGATTACTGTGTAACAATCACTCAGTAATGAAAAATGTTTTATGATTTTGATTGAGGGAATAGTGTTGGGACACCATATTTCTTCTTCAGAAATCAATGTAGACCCAGCAAAAATTCAATTCATTGTGAGTTTAATACCACCCACAACACAAAAAGAAGTCATAATTTTCTTGGGTTATGCAGGCTACTATAGGAGATTTATTGAAAATTTCAGTAAAATAGCTTTGCCATTATTCAAGTTACTTGCGAAAGATGTGGAATTCCAATGGACAAATAACTGTCAAAATGCATTCAAAAAATTAAAAGAAAAATTGTCAATTTCACCCATTCTTCAGGGACCTAATGGTATTTTCCATTTCATATTTCAACTGATGCATCTGACACTGCAATATGAGCATCACTTGGAGAGAAAGAGAATCAGTTTAATTTTGCCATATATTTCATAAGAAAAAAATTAACACCAGAAGAATTGAACTATACTGTTACAGAGAGAAATGTTAGCTGTAGTATATGCAGTTAATAAATTTAGATATTACATAATAGGTTATCAAGTTTTCTGTTGGCAATATGATGCCATGTGTTGTCCTTGATGGAAACCTAATTAATGAAGGACTTGCAGAACTGTGACAGGGAAGAACTTCGAACATACCATGGAAGGTAATGTATTGAAGACAGAATGACATGGGGAGATCATTGGAATATTGTCATTAATGATAAAGGATGTGGCAAAGGAATTGGCAAAGGCATGGGCAACGAAGAAGAACAGCAGATTTGCAGAGATCAACGATCAGCAGGATCAGCAGCAAAGAATAGAGGAAAGATGCATTTACAGAGACAAGCAGTACATTGAAGGATAATTTTCCGAAGACTGGGTTGATTTGATTTTACATAAATTATAATCCCTGTGAAAGTTATTTCGTGTATAAATATAATGTATGGAGGAGAAAGAAAATCTGTGTATGGTTGAGTTTCGGTGATACTCTGTTAATAACCAGAGCAATTGGGGCTTTGATTGGTTCAATTCTCGTACGAAATTTCCTGCAACTCTGTGTGATGATCTATGGATAGATTCGTGCTTTTATCAGGTTGCTAAGGTCTCGGTACAGTGAGCCATGGACGCGTTCTGTATATACAGAACACATTATATATATATATATATATATATAAATATATATATATATATATATATATATGTAACCTGCGGAAGAATACTTAAAACGAAGTTTGGCTTTAGAGATGGCGCAGATATGCAAACGGAACCTGGAGTACGGAGCGATTGAACGGATGATCACTGTTTAAAAATTGTGAGTGAATAGTGAAGGTGGTTTCCGGGTTTTTCCTCACCACCTTTGGACGATAGGTGGTATTCCCGAATTGGCAGCGATTCCATAGAGGTGTTGACACGCGTCCCTGCAAAACCTCCAATCGCACGATAATGATAGTCTATCGCGTGTTAAAGCCCGTACCAGGACGGCCAGAGAAATTGATTTTGCACCATCGATCTGAAAGGGGGCAATCGGACGGTGATCGTGCGTCGGACTTGCCCGGAGATTAATCAAGATGCGCGAAGAATAACACAATTATGATGCGCCATCGCGCATTATTGCTCTTGCAAATTGCCTAAGCGATATCCTTCGATCTTGGAGGCTCGCAATCCAACGGTGATCGGGCACTGGACTTGCGCGAAGTTTATTTTGGGACGAAGGGGCGCATATGTGGGCCAAGGGTCAAAGTTTTATTGAAATATTAAACTATTTGAAAGCATTGGATATTGTTTATAAAGTCCGAAGAAGGGTTTAAAACTTTGTAAATATATTTATTTATCAATTTCTTCAAATTGATAAATAAATTAAAAATAAATCAAAGAGGTACGTAAGGGTGCTAAAGGAAATACCGTCCAGGAATACCATTATTAATTGAATGGTTTTGACCCATGGTTTTAATAAGGGCGAAAACTATATAAATTGATGAGAATTTTGAAGAAGTGTGTGTGAAGTGAATGATAATAAAATAAAACGAATCTCCTTTGGAGATATTTGTAGGAATAAACCCTGATATATCTGAATCGACGGTCCTTATAAAGAAACGTATAAAAAGGGGAAGGAAGTTGCAAGAAGGAATAAGAATCGTTTTAGCACTAAAAGGAGTTACTATACTCATGAAGATAGTGATGGGATATCTGATAGTGAGGAAGAATGTGAACAAGATCTTAGACTTCTCATGGCATTTGAAAAAGATTCTAGAGAAGAAAAGGATACTTTTGTGGATGCTCTAGAAGACAGTGATTTTCTTGATGAAAACAATAAACTCAAAATTTGCTTAGAAGAGAGTAAAATAGCCATAGAGACTCTGAAAAATCAGCTTGAAGAAAAGGAAAAACACAATGAGAAATTAGAGTGTGAAGTAGTAAGCCTAAGAAAAGAACTTGAGAAAGTAAAAAATCTGAATCTTAGATTTGCTAAAGGATCTGAAATGTTAGATGAGATTATCAAGGTACAACGTTCTCCTCTTATAAAGACAGGTCTTGGATTTATTGGAGAATATTCCCAGGCTTCAGCACCAAATTATCTAAAAGCAGTTACAGCTGGTTTACAACATGCTGCCACTCAACAAGGAAATAAAGAATCTTTACAGGTAAAACATGATCATCTCAATTCAAAGAACACTAACAGGAATGGCCTTCAAAGAAACACGAATCAACAAATAAATTCATATAGAAGATTTTATGATCGCTGAAATTTCTTCTTCAATGGAGAATGTTTCTCATGTCACAATTTTGGTCATAAAGTTGTTCAATGTGTTGCATATAAAACCATCATGACAAGAGAAGCAAGAAAGAAAAGGATTGATATTGAAACAATGAAGAATACTTATAACAAATTTTCTCCTCTTCAAGATGAAGTTGAATGTGCTTATTGCAATAACTTTGGCCATGAAGAATCAGAATGCAGGAGCAAAGTTCAGCCAAAAGAACACGTTCCTTCAAGCTCCAATGTATGGAAAAAGAAGGAATTACAGGTGGAAAATTGTGGCATAGCGTTATTTGCAGAATATGAAGAAAACAAATGGTACATTGATAGTGGATGCTCAAGACACATGACAGGTGATAAAGACAAAATTCTCACTTATAGTGCTCTAGAGAAGGAAAAGAATGTTGCATTTGGAAATGATACTCCTGTGGTCATTAAAGGAAAAGGGTCTGTGTTTCTAAAAGAAAAAGTGAAAGCTAATGAAGTCATGTATGTGGATGGATTAAAGCATAACTTGTTAAGTGTAAGTCAAATGTGTGCTCAAGGAACTGAAGTTGTCTTTAGTTCAAAAGAATGTGTGGTACGTGATCTTGATACAGGTAAAGCAATTATCAAAGGGAAAAGAACTCCAAACAACCTATATATATTGAAGAACTGCAAAGAACAATGTTATGTGAGTAAATCTTCAGAAAATTGGCTATGGCATAGAAGGTTGGGGCATTTGAGCTTCTCTCAAATCAACAAATCAAGCAGACTTAAAGCTGTTTGTGATCTTCCCAATATTACTCTACCTAAAAATATCATATGCAAATCTTGCCAATTCGGCAAGCAAACCAGAGTACAATTTAATGCCAAGGAAGGATCATCAAGCAAGCCTCTTGAGCTCATTCATACTGACATATGTGGACCTATGAGGAAAAGGTCACCACGTGGTGAAGAATACTATATCTTGTTCATTGATGATTTCTCTAGAATGTGTTGGATTGGGCTGCTTAAACACAAAGATGAAGCATTTGAGAAATTTCAGATCTTCAAAGCACTAGTTGAGAATGAGTTAGATCTAAAAATCAAGTGTCTCAGATCTGATAGAGGAGGAGAATATACATCCAATGAATTCCTTGAATTTTGTGAACAACATGGCATAAAAAGACAGTTTTCTGTAGCAGGCACTCCACAACAAAATGGTGTTGTAGTGAGAATGAACAGAACAGTTCAAAAAATGGCTAGAGCTATGCTTGATGATTTCGGAACACCAGACACATTTTGGGGAGAAGCAGCACATACAGCAGTCAACATTCTCAACAAAGCACATGTTCAAGTAAATAGTGATAAAACTCCATATGAACTCTGGTATGGTAATCCTCCCACTATAAAGCATTTTAGAATTTTTGGGAGCAAATGCTTTATCAAGAATAATGATGAAAAACTTGGCAAGTTTGAACCCAGAGCAGATGAAGGAATATTTCTTGGTTACTCCTCTAGGAGTAGGGCATAAAAATGTTACAATAAAAGACTTCGGAAGATTGTTAAATGTATTGATGTTGTTATTGATGAGTCTCCTGCAGCTCCAAAAGAAGAAAAGAAAACAACAGATGAAGATGATGATGACACATATCCTTCTACATCAAATAATAATGATACAAATAGTGAACCCAGTGAAGAACCCAAAGATGAATTTTCTGAAAAGGCTCCATCCAAATATGTTCAAAAGAACCATCCAGAATCTCAAATTTTGGGAGAAAAGGGATCAGGTGTACAAACAAGAAGGACTCTTATGGGATCCTCTAGCAATCTGGCATTTCTGTCCACTATTGAACCTCACAGTGTCAGTCAAGCCAGCAAAGATGAATGCTGGATTCAAGCCATGAATGAAGAGCTTGATCAAATTAAAAAGAATCACACTTGGGAATTAGTACCAAGACCTCAGGACAAAAATGTCATTGGAACTAAATGGATATTCAAAAACAAGTTAAATGAGAATGGGGATGTTATAAGAAATAAAGCTAGACTTGTTTGCAATGGGTATGCTCAACAAGAAGGTATAGACTTTGAAGAAACTTTTTCTCCTCTAGCTAGACTTGAAGCCATAAGAATGTTTCTTGCTTTTTCAAGCTTCCAACAAATCAAAGTTTATCAAATGGATGTTAAATATGCTTTTCTCAATGGTGACCTAGAAGAAGAAGTTTATATAGAACAACCAGAAGGTTTCATTTTGGAAAATGATGAAAAACTTGTTTGTAGACTTAAAAAAGCTCTATATGGTCTCAAACAAGCTCCAAGGGCATGGTACTATCGTCTTGACAAATATCTCCATCAACAAGGATTCTCAAAAGGATCTGCTGATAGCAACTTATACAAAAACACTGAAAATGACAAACTATTAATTGTGGTTGTATATGTTGATGATATCATTTTTGGAAGTAATGAAGAATCTATGAGTCAGAAATTTGCTTCTGATATGCAGTAAGAATTTGAAATGTCTTTACTTGGGGAAATAACATTCTTTCTTGGTTTGCAAGTACAACAAGCAACAGATGGCATTTTTTTATCACAAGAAAAATACCTTAAGAAAATCCTAAAGAAGTATGGCATGGAAGATTGCAAACCTGTAAGTACACCAATGATAACCGGATGTAATCTCAGTTCTAGTGATGATTCTCCCACGGTGAATCAACCAGAATAAAGATCTATGATAGGAAGTCTACTTTATCTCACTAGGACAAGACCAGACATTATGCATGCAGTTGGGATTGTCGGACGATTTCAAGCCAATCCAAGAGAGTCTCATCTTCAGGCTGTAAAAATAATATTCAAATATCTACAAGGAACTCAAGATTTTGGACTATGGTATCCAAAGAATGCTGATCTTACTCTTCATGCATACACTGATGCAGATTGGGCTGGAAGTATTGATGATCAGAAAAGCACTAGTGGTGGTGCATTCTATATGGGGCCCCGATTAGTATCTTGGTTCAGCAAGAAACAAAGCTCCATTGCCTTATCTACAGCAGAAGCAGAATATGTGGCTGCAGCATCATGTTGCACTCAACTTATTTGGATGATGCAAACCCTACAAGATTTTCAAATCAAATGTTCACCACCTATCTCCATTATGTGTGATAACACAAGTGCCATCATCATCTCAAATAATCCTGTTATGCATTCCAAGACCAAGCACATTACCATAAAATATCATTTCTTATGAGAACAAGTGCTTGAGCAAAAGGTAAAATTGGAGTATGTTTCCTCCAAAGAACAAGTTGCTGATATATTTACCAAACCTCTACCCAGGGAAGCGTTCGAATATCTCAGACAAAAACTGGGATTAATCTCTGCCATTCAAAGGATCCGGTCTACTTAATTACAGAATACTAAATACTAAGGGGGAGCATTGGTCATATGACAAGGCATGACATCAGGGGGAGCATAGTATTGTCAAACCTTTGCCCTTGATGTCAAAGGGGGAGAGTATCATGGTGTTTGAATAATGGTTACAATCAATGTATCTATCTACTGTAATGATCAAACACTATCATGGTTGCCATCAAGTCCAAAGGGGGAGATTGTTGGCAATATGATGCCATGTGTTGTCCTTGATGGAAACCTAATTAATGAAGGACTTGCAGAACTGTGACAGGGAAGAACTTCGAACATACCATGGAAGGTAATGTATTGAAGACAGAATGACATGGGGAGATCATTGGAATATTGTCATTAATGATAAAGGATGTGGCAAAGGAATTGGCTAAGGCATGGGCAATGAAGAAGAACAGAAGAGTTGCAGAGATCAACGATCAGCAGGATCAGCGGCAAAGAATAGAGGAAAGATGCATTTACAGAGACAAGCAGTACATTGAAGGAGAATTGTCTGAAGACTGGGTTGATTTGATTTTACAGAAATTATAATCCCTGCGAAAGTTATTTCATGTATAAATATAATGTATGGAGGAGAAAGAAAATATGTGTATGGTTGAGTTTCGGTGATACTCTGTTAATAACCAGAGCAATTGGGGCTTTGATTGGTTCAATTCTCGTACGAAATTTCCTGCAACTCTGTGTGATGATCTATGGATAGATTCGTGCTTTTATCAGGTTGCTAAGGTCTCGGTACAGTGAGCCATGGACGCGTTCTGTATATACATAACACATTATATATATATGTAACCTGCGGAAGAATACTTAAAATGAAGTTTGGCTTTAGAGATGGCGCAGATACACAAACGGAACCTGGAGTACGGAGCGATTGAACAGATGATCACTGTTTAAAAACTACGAGTGAATAGTGAAGGTGGTTTCTGGGTTTTTCCGCACCACCTTTGGACGATAGGTGGTATTCCCGAATTGGCAGCAATTCCATAGAGGTGTTGACACGCGTCCCTGCAAAACCACCAATCGCACGATAACGATAGTCCATCGCGCGTTAAAGCCCGTACCAGGACGGCCAGCGAAATTTCTTTTGCACCGTCGATCTGAAAGGGGGCAATCGTACGGTGATCATGCGTCGGACTTGCCCGGAGATTAATCAAGATGCGCAAAGAATAACACAAGTATGACGCGCCATCGCACATTATTTCTCATGCAAATTTCCCAAGCGATATCCGTCGATCTTGGAGGCTCGCAATCCAACGGTGATCGGGCACTGGACTTGCGCGAAGTTTATTTTGGGACGAAGGGGCGCATATGTGGGCCAGGGGTCAAAGTTTTATTGAAATATTAAACTATTTGAAAGCATTGGATATTGTTTATAAAGTCCGAAGAAGGGTTTAAAACTTTGTAAATATATTTATTTATCAATTTCTTCAAATTGATAAATAAATTAAAAAGAAATCAAAGAGTTACGTAAGGGTGCTAAAGGAAATACCGTCCAGAAATACCATTAGTAATTGAATGGTTTTGACCCATGGTTTTAATAAGGGAAAAAACTATATAAAGTGATGAGAATTTTGAAGAAGTGTGTGTGAAGTGAATGATAATAAAATAAAACGAATCTCCTTTGGAGATATCTGTAGGAATAAACCTTGATATATCTGAATCAACGGTGCACGTGAAAATATAATGATCAGATTGAACAACGAAATGATGAAGAACATGTGCATGCGTAAGGGTGATGAATGAATGAAGCTCTCGAAGGAATATCTGGATGGGCGAACTCAGTTCTGAACTGTAAAATCTGAATGAACCTCTGGTCTTAAACGACGAATGAAGTCATGAAGAACTGGCGCTTGTCTGCTACAAGAACACATATGAATCCGGGTAAGTTTTTGTAGATCCGGCCTACTCTGCAAACATATTATTATTACAGGTCCATACAAGAACAACACGTATATATATATGTGAGTCATCTACATTGAAAGTGCATATGACAGTTGGGGTTTCTAAAGATTAATATACACAGAAGGATACACAGGATGTTGAATGTATATATTCTCTGACGTCTGGATTACTTCTGATGTATAGGTTACAGTGGTTGTACTATGAAGAATTAGGGCAAATATGTTTGTTGATAATTGAATAAAGGGTTGCATTGAAACTGTTTGAACCAGTGTGAAAATTGATGAAAGGTGGTCTCCAGTGGATCAGATGGTTGAAGCCTTCTGTATATAGAAGCTGATGTTATGATCAGGGGGTTGTAGCTCCCTTCCAGGAGAGGCTGGTAAATGACAGAAGGTTGTAGCCTTCTGCAGGTGGGTGCCTGCGTGCTGGTATAAGTCTGCGCCAGCACAGAAATTGTAATATGTTTTATTTGTAATAAAATATTGAAGGCAGAGACTTCAGCAGCGGTGGTTTTCTCCCAAATTGGGTTTCCACCTTAAATCTTGGTGTTCATATGTGTTGCTTATGTTTGATGGTTTGTACAGTTATTTTTATTCATGCTTGCTACTTATCTGATGAATAAATGATGCAATAATCTAAGTAAAGACATGATAAGATCTCTGGACATACAAGTTGGATGCAGTAATGTAACATATGTTTTTAAGAGAAAGGAAAACCAAAAATTTGTCAGTCAGCTCTAAATACTGATTCACCCCCCCCTCATTATTTTTCCCAACATTTTCATCCACACGGATCATTCAGCCATAAAATATTTAATGAATAAATCAATTACAAATGGCATAATAACTATATGGTTGTTATTAATGCAAGAATTTAACATTACTGTGCAAGACTGACAAGGTAAGGATAATCAAGTTGCAGACTTCATTCACCTGGTGATCCAAATCCAATATCACATAATTTTCCAGATGAACATCTATTTTCTATAAATGTCAAAACTCCATGGTTTGCAGATATAGCCAACTATTTATCATCTGGCATCTTACCATCTCAGTACACAAATAAATAGAAAAGAAGGATAATTAGAGAAAGTGCTAGATATAGTTGGGTCGATGGTGATATCTTTTATACTGGTGTTGATCTAATAATTAGAATATGTGTTAGAGAAGATGATATTATTGAAATTTTGAAAGCATGTCATGACGAGCCATGTGGTGGTCATTTTTCAGACAAGCGGACAACATACAAAGTGTTGAAACTTGGCTACTACTGGTCGGCCATCTTCAAAGACTCCAAGGCCTACATGAAGAGATGTGACAGTTTCCAAAGAATCGGAAGACCGGTGGCATCATATGAAGTGCCATTAAAGCCACAAGTACTGATTGAACCATTTGAATAGTGGGCTTTAGATTTTTTAGGAGGAATCAATCCTCCATCAAACAGAAAGAAGTATATCCTGGTATGTATAGATTATGTAACTAAGTGGGTGGAGGCAAAGACAGTAGCACGGGCAACAAAATATATTGTTGTGTCTTTTCTATTTGAAGATATATTTGTAAGGTATGGAGTTTTGCGATAGATAGTAACTGAACAAGGCACACAGTTCACATCAAAGCTTGTTTGAGATCTTACGGAGAAATACAAGATCAAACACATAAAATCAACTCCATACCATCCTCAAGAAAACAGACAAGTGGAATCAACAAACAAAGTCCTAGAGAACATCATGACAAAGACTTTACAAATGAACAGAAAGGACTCGTCAGAGAAATTAAGAGATGCACTATGGGCATATAGGATAACATGGAAAAACACAACTGGGTTTAGTCCATATCAGTTGGTGTATGGAAAATAAGTCCTATTACCCATAGAATTTCAAATACATACATTCAAGTTAGTAGCAGAGTTGGGGATGGAATTATCTGAAGCACAAAAACAAAGAGTCATGGAATTAAATCAACTGGATGAGATACGAAAACAAGTAGTAGAGCACACATCTCTTGTGCAATAACAAATAATTAAATGGCATGATCGATTC
Organism: Pinus albicaulis; assembly: GCA_034641835.2. NCBI lineage: Eukaryota > Viridiplantae > Streptophyta > Pinopsida > Pinales > Pinaceae > Pinus > Pinus albicaulis. Next base: position 371,054,511 of record CM076584.1, on the reverse strand, counting down.
ATAAAAAATAAAGTGTTTCAAAAAGGATATTGGGCACTATTGTTCGACTCCAAGTTTAAAGATTTTAAAGCAAATTTTACGACTCATTGGCTTAGGCCACATGAGATTGAAGACATCTTTGACAATGGATTTGTAAAGATAAAAGAAATTGACGAGGCATCTATTTCATTTGTCGTTAATGGACATAGGCTCAAAGTTTACAATAAGCCTACAAATAAAGAGGATTTTATGAGAAAAATTTCAACAAATACTAATCTAGAACTAATGGGACAGCATAGAAATATGCCTCCCATAATTCCAGTAGAATAAGAAGAATAAAAAATAGAAATAAATAAAATAAAATAATAAATAATAAAAGAGTTTGGTTGTGAAAATCCAGGAAAATGGTAGATTACAAACTCGAATTCATATCGGAAAACCAACTTGTTTGGCCAATATGAATTCTCTTTTTTGTTTTGATTTTACTTCAATATGATTTTTGCAGATCTACCCTCCAAGACATGTAAGACTTGAGGACAAGTCTTAACATCAGCAAGGGGGAAGGTGTGTAATAAAAATATGTAAATAGTTTGAGCAGCTAAACTGAAGAAGGAATCTTAATTACATGTACAAAGGAACCTGACACATCATTCAACATATACAGAAGGGACCTGAATTATTATTAAGAAAATTATGCTAGAAGGGACCTGTATTATTACAACAGAAGAAATTTTCAAACATTTTTGGAAATTACGCCAGAAGGGACCTGAAAAAAACAAAATGTTAGAAGTGACCTAAGCTACATCAATATTGAAAATCATGACAGAAGGGACCTGAAATATCAAAATTAAAATTGTAGAAGGGACCTGGACAACATCATTCTGAATCAATAATCAGATGCAAAGCAGAAATAAGTCTCTACATAGTCGAGAAGAGCCATCGTTAAAAAAGCACAATGTCGACCATCATGGACATTGAACAATTTGAGGGAATACAAGTAGAGTAAGTAAATTATTTCTCTTAAAATTTCAATTTTTAAAAAATATTCTAGAATTGTTAAAGCTAATTTAGTACTGGTTATGCATATTATACCTACATTTCGTCACCTACATTCTTATCCCTATTTTTATCCATATCCACACAACTATCCTAATCATTTAATAAACATTCCATAACCCATATATTATTACATATTTCCTATCCATACCATAGTAACCCTACTTTTCCTAAACAAAAAGATCATAAACAAAAGGCTTAGAATCGAACCTTTGTTGGACCTACAAGAAACAAACAAAAGGTTAGTTTTATTGTAAATATTTGATTTTAAAATATGACCATTCCATTGGTCATTTCTAAAATTAAAAAAAATACAAAACCTAAAGTTTAATCATATGATAGCGCATTATTCGAATTTCAAAAACAAAAACAAAGATGCAAACTAGAGTATTGAAAGCGCAATCATAAATATGATTATGAGCTAAGGTAAGGGAGCAGAAAAAGCAATCATAATACAAACAAGGAAATACATATGCAACAAACTAACCTAAGTATTAAAATTATGCTATGAAATAAAAAAACAATGTATGGCAATGATGTATATGATATGGGATGGACGGGAATATGGAGAAGCAATGATGCATGTACAATGGTTGAAAAAGAAATATGATGGTGCATATTTTATGAGGCATGATGTGTTTATATGGAGAGAGGAATGCAGACATAGTGATCATCACAAGGCATGAGAACAAAACGTAAAATAGGACTGTGTAATAAGTGAAGCTAAGGACGTGATCTACACCATGGAGCCATCATACCAAATCAATCAGGAAAGGTAAGCCACAAAGGCACCAATCAAGTGGTCAATGAACGATCAAAAAAATTCAAAATACAATATTACAAACACTATGTAAACTGTTAAGAGAAGAACCTCTACCATTATAATACCTCCAACCATTGAAACATTGTGCGTTTTTCACCATCATTTCCCTTTGCAGGCTTAGTAAGAGAAGGAATGCCATGTAATCAAAGCACACATCCAAGAAACTCTGTGAAAAATGAATTAAAGAAGGAAGACAAGGGAGAGATGTGAGAAAAATAGAGGAAATTAAACACAGCAAAGTGAGCAGAATATATAACAGTGAGAATAACGAAGGGATAAGGAAACTTGACTGAGATTTCAAGCCAACAAATCCGGAAAATGTGTCAAGCAAGCACGCTGTCAAGAGGCAAAGATCCGGTGAAGAACGAGGTAAGAGAAAATCCAGATTTTCTTGTTTAAAACAATGATTATTCATATGATTAAATCTCGTTATTATTGAGAAAATTGTGAGTTATAAATGAAGTCCTTCTGCCATAGTTTTTAACTTGTCATTGCCTTACAATATGTCACTGCCACCACTCACAAACGCTCTGCCATCAGTCAACACGAAATCCTTCGTTGCTTTAATGAGTAAATGTTTGAGATATTAAGTGATATTTTGATAAGATGGTGCTGCTTTAAACACAGGAACTCCAGTCAGACTAAAATATAAATCACGAAGATCACTGCAAAACAGGTAAACGTGGAAAATGTCTTCATATATTCTTGCATATACAGTCTTCAATTTCGATTTGAATGCAAACAGAGAATGGAGTGTTTGACTTGAAATATACAGTGAATTCATTTTTGAATGGGCTATATAGTAAATTCATTCCATTTACATACTCAGTGAGATAATTCAAACCAAGTTTTATGGTGAATGTTTGGTTTAAAAGGGATAGTCAAAATATTTTTGCATAACAGAGAGCAGATTTTGGTGAATTTCAAAGATACAGTGAACTCATTTTATGAGAATTTTTTATGAAACAGTGAGCCATTTTTCCAAGATTTTATTGCATAATAGTGAGCTTAGATTAAATACATAATGGGTTTCCTTATAAGAAGAAGGATTTTATATGAAATTGAAGGATTATAAGGAACTGTTGTATAAAAAAAAAAATTACACAGTCAAACAAAAGATGGAAAAATCTACAATTAGAGGGGGAGGATTTTTATTTTTGATGAGACAAAGGATCAAATAGGAAGAGTAGATTAATAAAAACATGATTTTATGTTTTCATAAACTTCTCTACATCAAATATTTTTGTTTGTAGAAGCAGTAAGCTCACTGATTTCAAGAAAATAGAGGATTGGTTTCGCTTACTTGACAAAGCCAACAAACAGAGGTAAGCTACACTACTATGATGAGATCTAGTACATGAATTTTTGTTTTTCAAAAATTAAATTGATGACAATAGAGGGGTATATTAAATGGTTTTCAGAAAACATGACATCTAGAATAGATCCTAAAGACTTTCAAATTGAAAAATGGGGTAGAGACACAGTTGAAAAACTTTACCAATCATGCTTGATAGGCTTCCTTCAGAAATTCAAGGGGCATAATGAAGACATTACAAGGCAGTTTATAAATAACTACAAACAATATCAAACTATGGTGGGTATTTTACTCATTCCCTTAACTCCAGAATCAATTTCTCAAGCCCTTGAGTTTCCATTATCAGGTGAACATTATCACAAAGGGCTGAATTTTAAGGACAAGAGATGGACCTTCTTCCTAGACAAGAACAGAAAGAGATCCTTTGACAGGACAAAGGGGATTCCTAGAGAATGGTTCAATGAACCTTGGGTTAGTACTGATAATCCAAAAATTCTTCACTTGTGATAGCAGACATAGCATAGTGCACCTATACCACATTAGGTTGCTACAAAATATCAATGGATACATAAGAATCAACTTGACATACTTCTTCTATAGAAACTTGATGAAGATGATTGAAAATGTGAAATCAGAAACCAAACCTAAGGAGACCCAAATTCATCATCAAGGGCTCATAAAAATCATTGTTGATTACCATTTGAGGACTAAGGGTATGATTTGGAAAGATTTCCTAATTCAGAATAAGTTTGTAGAGCAAGCCATAGAAGACAAACTCAAACCAGTCCAGGAAATAAGGAATATAGTGAAACAATCATGTTAGAGAAAGAGACATCATTCTTAACCATTTCTAGGAGACAAAGAAAGAGGAATTCATCAAATATATGTAGCAAAGAAAAATAACCAGAAGTGCAAATCACTGAGACATCTCCCTTGTCCAAACAAGCCAATGAAATTATTGAAAGACTCTAGCAGGAGGTTTATGAAAATCCAGTAGAAAGAGACTCATATTTTGACAATGATGATATTGAGGCTACTTTAGTTTCCAAAGACACCAATGAGGAAGAAAAAAACCAAAACCTTAGCAGGATGAAAGAGTTAACTGATAATCTAGAGGTAAGCAGGATAATGGAAAGGCACCTGAAAAGAGAAAATGAAACATATAAGACAAATAATGAAAAATTGATTAAATAGAATGAGAGGTTCAGTGAAGAAGTGAAAAAATTGAAAGCAAAGAACAATCTTCTTTACATACAATCATTCAGATGGCTTAAGGAGAAAAATTCATGGAAGGTCAAATATGAGAAGCAGAAGGTCAAAGCCTCAATATACAAATAAGAATGGTACAAAGGTATAGACTCTCTTTTACATGAAGCACAACAGGAAGCTTCAGGGTCAGGAACAGGACCAGCATCAGAACTCAGGAGGTCTAAAAGGGAAAAGCAAGCATGAGGACATGCTTGAACATCAGCTTGGGGGAGATGTTGGCCCTCATTTTTTATCTCTTTTTGTTTATGAAAATACACTTTAATTTCCATACTATCCATATATATACCATCATATTCACCATATTTTTCCCAATAAATTCATATACATGTATTTAAATTAAAATTTTCAATTCTTAGAAGTTTTTATAAAAAATAAATTTTAAGTGCATTTTGGGACCAGATCAGAAATTCCCGTAATGGCCTCATGGTTTTCATATTTGCAAGACACTTGGGCTTGAGCTGAATATATTTCTAGAAATATTGGGAACTAATATTAAACGTAAACCTGTTGGTTCATTCAAACTAAGCTTTAATAGGCCCGGTCAAAGGTTGTCAAACATGACCTGTTTTTATGGAAGATCCCTAGGAACTAGGTTAAATTTCTTATTTCATGGGATTTTCTAGATTTTGATGGATTTGATGGATGATCTAGACCTGATTGGATAAGATAAGGATATCCATGGCTATATGAGACATTATATATGGATTTTTTGCATATTTTATCTATTTAAGCCAGAGACTTTGAAGGCATTTATATGTAGAAATTGTATAACTTAACATTATTATTTCTGAGACTTTGGAGAGTTAATTGAAGACCTATTATATTTCATTTATTTTTGTTATATGGTGATTTCTTGACTGAATTTCTATTACATGAAAGCACTTTCAGTTTGTGAGGCAAGGGTGGAGGCCCCCCACCCTGAGCTAAGTGCACTTTCAAGTTATTTGTAGTTGCAGTTTATGAAATAGTTTGTTTTATGGTTAACTTTTGATTAGATATATGCTAATGTTTTATAAGTGTGAATGAATCCAATTCTCATTCTTATTCTACATATGAAATGACAATCAAATGTTTAAGTTAAACATTCTTTCTATTTTATTAAGATCTTGATCTAGAATTCATTCTTTCCTGCTTTTTAATGCTTTTCTGAATTTCTGTTTTCTAAAACAATAGTATTATTGATGAATGAATCTATGATGAAGGAAAACTAGGATCTATTTATTTAATAGCCTCTTCAATTATTGTTTCATGCATCTTGATCTATTTCTCAATTAGTGGTTTCTGGTTTCTAATTCATGAAGTAATTTTGTGAGAGAAGGACAAACAAATCAAGTTACCAAATTCTTTTGCTGCTGATTACATAATTGAATTTAGAAATTATTTAGTTTAGATTTATATTTTTAATATGAATTTCCTAAATCATTGATAAATCATCTTCTAACTTGATCATAGTTGAAACCCATATACCTTGGGGATGCTTCTAAGTCCTACTAGCTCGGATTGATAATAAATACTTGTGTTTGTTTACCTATTAAACAACCCAACAACGTGTTTTGATGGACATAAGAAGAGATTCCATGCATTGATCCCAATATTTTGGCGCATCAAATTAAAACATATCTATATGCTAAGCCAATTAGACAACTTTTGCATCTAGTTCACCCTAAGAAAGATGTTGCAATTAAGGAAGAAGTTGAAAATATTTTGTGTGTTGGTTTTATTTATCCTATTCCTTTAATTGATTAGGCCTTAAATATTATTACTATAATGAACAAATAGGGTACGATCTTTGTATGTGTCTACTATAGGGATATTAATAGATCTTGTCCCAAAGACAACTACTGAACTCCTTTCATCGACCAAATTGTTGATGACTATGCCGAAAGTGAAATTTTCTCATTTATGGACGACTTCTTTGACCAAAATCAAATCAACATACTCCCATATGACCAGCATAAGACTGCATTCATTTCTCCATGGGGTAAATTTTCTTATCACAAAATTCCTTTCGGCCTTAAGAATGCAGGAGTGACTTTCCAATTGGAAATGAATTATGCTTTTCACGATATCAAGCATATTGTGTAATCCCACCTAGATGATTCGACTTCTCACTCTAAGAGTCGTCAAGACCATCCAATGCATCTCTGAGAAATATTCCTATGATGTCTACAATATAATATCTTATTAAAACCACATAAGTGTGTCTTTTGTGTTTGGTCGACTTCTAGGATTCATTGCTTCCAAACAAGGAATCTGTATTGATCCCCTAAAATTCCAGGCAATCCTCGATTTTCCGCCACATTATTCTCGCGTTCAGTTACAACACATGCAAGGGAAGGCTAAATTTCTAGGAATTTTTGTTCCTAATTATGCAGAACTTACCAAAGGATTTACTCGTTTATTGAAAAATTGAGTTCCCTTTCATTGGGATGATATCGTTCAAAAGGCTTTTGATGCCTTGAAAGGTGTATTAGCCCATGCATAGTTACTATATCCCTTTCATTATCAAGGATACTATTTCATGTATCTTATTGTGGTTGTTACCATTATATCTATGGTATTTATACAATAATATTATTTAGGATATGAACACCTTACTTATTAGTTGAGCCATAATTTTATCGATATTGAAGCCAAGTATTCCCATGTTGAAAATATAGCTTTGGCATTTTTCCAAGTTTTTCATATATTTTGTCGCTATATTTTTCTATTCAAGACTATTGTGGTTTATGATTGCAACCCTACGACCTATATCATGGCATGTCAATTGTTGGGGGGAAATAATAAAAGTGGATCGTTATCCTCGAAGATTTTGATTTGGAGTTTATTAAATCCAATTCTAAGAAATATTTAGTATTTTTCAAACTAATATCTGACCTACCCTCCTTTGAACTAGAATCAACAACTAACAATTTTATCCTTCATGAAATGTTTTTTCTGATTGACTCTCCTCATCCTTGGCAGGGAGATATTATCATCTATCTCCAGACTCAAACTTTCCAACCTGAAACCCATCATTCTGATTAGCATCAAATTCAATACCAAGCTCGCTAATACATCATATTTGGCAACACCCTTTACCACCATGGTGTCGATAAGATTTTCCGACAGTGCCTCACTCATGAGGAGGTCAAGAAACCTTTGAATGATTGTCATGCTAGAGCATGCAGTGGAAATATGTCTAACAATGTTACCGCCAAAAATATTTTACTTGTTCGTTACTTTTGGCCAAATATTTTCAGATATTGCATTTTAGCGGTACAAAAGTGTCATGCATGTCATATCCATAACCGAAAATCTCGTGCTCCATTTTATACGACATTTTGTTACATCTGGTCAATAGCCATGTAAATTGGATAAATCAACATCCATCAACACCTTGTCATCATCCCTACATAAATCCCTAGGCATGACTCTCCCTAATCCCTAATTTTATGGGCTTAACTACTTCATTTCCATGCTTTAAGTCCCAATGCATCATGTTCCCTTAGGAGACTACATTCAGTGAAATTTTCTACACTTTTCACGTACATTGATCATTAGTAGGTTTTACCTTGTTGGGGGCGCACTGATTAGAGAAATTTGGGAAAAATAAAAATAATCTGGAAGCTTCCTCCTCCAAAAGCTTCTAGTATTTGTTTCAACCATTTACCTTGGATAATACCTTCGAATCCTATCTCATCCTAACTTAGATATTTCACCCCTTATCCCTTGATCTCATCCTCCCATAAAGAGTGGATCTCAAACCTATACTGGTAAATGGTTAATAATTCCTAAAATACCATCCTCTCTTATATATTTATTGCCATCCACAAGCTAGGGGTTGGATTTTGGAGATTGATTACCCTCATGTTGTTGTATTTTTTCTAAGAGAGTCATCATTCCATGCATTTAGGTGACATAGAGGTGTGCTTTGTGGTAAGTAAGGACAAGTCAACTTGGGGAGTTCTCTACATCATCAACTCCTATATTTGGTTGTAACTCTTTCTAGTTCTATTAATACAAAGAGTACATTGTTTTCCTATATATGATTTTTATGTTCATATGTTTCAATGTTTTGTTAATCCATTGAATGAATTGATTGGATAATGATACATAGATATCGTAGATCTTTGGCTTGTTTCATTTTCATGTGCAGGTTCTAATTATCGCAAGGATATAGGATTGGAGCATACCTGCCAAGAAGAGAGTGAAGCTTGCGATGGATTTCTGATAAGCCTTATATCATTGTTGAATTAATTTAATGGAAACATCATATTCTTTTCCTTCTAATGTTCTATACCAAGCCACTAGGTCTATGGAAGATACTTTTGTCTACATTCGTAGATTCCACATAACAAATTGGCAAATCCATTGGGGATCGGTTAATTACCTTGGTGGCTTCCTTTTCCTAAGTACTTGCTTTTCCTCTTTTTTAGACCTTCATTGTCTCACTCAGTATGAATTGATCCTAGGAAGACATTTAATTGAGATTTAGTTGCATTTTTTCAGTCGAAATTTTGTATTCCTTGATCAGCACTCCCCTTAGTCTAGAGACAAAGTGTTGCAGTGCACCCCAACCTTCTCTGTAACTGTGTTGCAGTGTAGTCAATCCCTCTCTATACCTGTGTTGCATAACACTGGCTCCCTTTCAGCATCTGCGCTAACCCTTTTTTCACGCACAAATTTTCTTTGTTGTTATTTTCTATTTTTTCATCTTTGTTCAAGCTACTCTTCCTTGTGTCCCTGGGTGCCTTTTGGTCTCTCAGAAGCCTCCATATTGTTTTATTTTGGTATTTATAGCCTTTGATGATAATTTGTTTTGATTTTTCTTTGTTCTTTTCAATTAGGTCATTAGTGAATTGATTGCTTGATCATTGATTGCCAGAAACAATAGTTATTACAGTCATCATTCTATATCGTTTCTTTTATCAATGGTTTATCAAGCATCTTATTTTTCATTTCATTTTTTAAATTAAGTGGATTGAAAAGAAAAACAATTATTTTCATTACATATAGGGCTTTGATTTTGAGTGGAATATTGAATTTGAGGAGATCGATTGTTGCATCACTTGCTTGTTGCATTGTTGATTGATTTATTCTTCCCATACCTAGTTAGGCCTTTCATTTTTCAAAGGAAATGAAAAGAGTTATTTTTATCATATTAGTTGCATCATAGGTGTGTTCAGGTGACATCGATTTTTTAGCCTTGAAACTGAAACATAATTCAAGATCAACTCTAAAATTCACTCAATCAACCTACATAGCATGTGTAACATTAACACAAACATCTAGAGGTCTAGGCTAGAGACGTGTTCTGACATCTTTAAATGTAGGAGTTGTCATTTTTTCCAGCGTTTCATTCTGGGGGTGATATCTCATTCCACATACATAAGTGTATCGAATCGTTCTCCACGTAACTTTGGGTATATTGGATGGCGCTCCATGCATGAAAAGTATATGGGAACACTCTCATCATACGGTTTCACATTAGACAACACTACCACAGAATGTGTAGAAATTAATGTGTAGATCCTAAACTTCTCATGAAATTTACTAGATCACAATACTAGAATCTACTCTACCAATATGCGGAATTAAATTCATGATCGAGAACATAAATCATTAACATGCATAAATATTCAACACACATACACAATGATATATCTAGGGGAAAGAAACTGCTCAAAAATCCTTACTATATGTATTGAATTAATCAAAGGATCTGGATTAATAAAATATGCTCTGCTCAACCTTGAGCTCAATCTACACTTGCATTTTCTATCCTCTACCTAACTAACTGACCTTGGCCAAAACTTATCCAATTTTCAAGCCCTCCAAGCTTTTATTTACTTGAATTTTTTTATGAGGAATTAGACCCTATTAATTAGGGAAATTTCTCATTGATAATTGCGCAATTCCTTTAGGCCTTTCTTTGACTGCATGTTGGACAAGGTACCCCTAGGTTGAAGATTTGGATAAAGACTCTGTGTTTTGAGGAGTGTAGTGCGATGAGAGAATATTTAATAGAGTCTTACGAGCTTTGGGGCAATTCAAAGTCCCTTATTTTGTAAAGGGATGGGAATACTTTGTATACTTAGAGCTCTGCCCATGGTTTTCGGACCATGGTATTGTAAAAGAGATAGCTATATAAGGAGTCTAGAAGTAAGAGGTTGATAACTCATCAATGAATCATAGAATTAATTTGGATGTAAGGTTTTATTGAGCATTTATTCTTTGTTTTTTGTGAAAGGGAATAATTCTGTAGATAAGTGTGCTGAGACCTTATAAATTCTGCAGCTGAGTGTGCAAACCCCTGTAGCTGAGTGCACAGGGCGAAAAGAGTTAGATCTGAACTAATAAAATAAGACTTGAAGACAGATATGTGTCCTTTACGTATGTGTTTTTCTTTATATTTTATTTTGATATCTGTTCCAAGTTATGTTTTTTATATATATTTGCATCGTGAATTCTAGAATATAGGTTCTTATGTTGATTAATGCATGTTCAAGTGAAATCGCGTAGTCTAAAAGCTAGTTAACTAGAAGTATTGAACAACAACTACGTAGTTAGGATATTTGTTCTACGAAACTTTGAAAAGTGTTAAAGAGAATATAATCCCTAAATCCACACTCCATAATCCCTCTAGATATAGAAACCTAGTTCTAGAATCCCCTAACATTTCCTCAGGTGATACTTCGGTCTCCGCAGCATATCGTTGCCAAAAGTATTGATAATAGTGGGTTTTGTTGGTCCGCGCAGCCATATATGAACCTGGGTCTAGGCCCCATCAAGAAAAAAAATGGTTCCTTTTCCAGGATTGGGATCTAACTGAGGGATATGTATATGTGTCATTTGTCAAGAAAATAGATTCAAGACTAGGTATATATGAAAGAGCGAGAATTTTTAGTTCAAGAAAAAAATATCTGCTTTTATCAGTTGAAATGTGGTTACAGAAGTATATATTCACATATTAGCGTGATATATTTTTATCGTCATTATCTAAAGAGTTTCATGAGTGGATTTTTATATTAGCTGAGAATATGATCCATTTCAACAATAGTCCTACTTTGTGGAACCTAGAGCTGATTAAGTGACTCAAGGATACAAATAACAATATCTCAAGGGTTGTCGACTATTGGATCGATAGTATCCTTGGAGGCTTTATTACTGAGTTCAAAATCGAAACATGTGTGTCCTATAGTGAATCTGAGCACAGTTTCTTCAAAGGCCTGCAAGGTAAGTACTTAAACTCATTGAAGCTCTGGACTAAGATTTTATTATGTGAAAAGGGTGTGTTGTGAATGCAATCTTATTGATGTTCCTCCACCTCCACCTCAAACTCCCCCATATAACATGTCTCACGTAGTGAAGATGCCTATTTTCAAGGGATCAGATGACCCCAAGAAATTTTGGTTTGTTGTAGAATAATCCTAGAGGTCGTTAAACATCACTGATGAGAATATGAAGAAAGCGTAGCTAGTCACGACACTGTAAGAGAGAGCCTTGTCTTGGTATATGAAGTACTCCATGAGGAACTATAATTTTACAATAAATGAGACAAAATTTGCACTGAATGTTGAATTTAAAAAGTCAAAATCACAGTCACAGTGTATTACAGAGATCAAAGAGATGAATAAATTAGTCACTAAAACTTTATGGGAAGTAGATCAAAGGTTTAAGATGCTGCTAATTCAAGTCATCTTCAAGATCCCTAATGAGCAGCACAAGGAATGGTTTATAGCTACGATGTTACCACACCTCAGATTACCATTATCGCAACAGAAGATCGCAACCCAAACATAAGCATTGGAGATTGCGATGAAACTAGAAGCTTCGTTGGTAGTGGATACCAACATAGTGGTTTAGCATATCTAGACCCAGTTGACAAGCTTACATATGGAACTCTAGGACCTGAAGAAGGGAAAATAGGTTCAGTATGACATGCGCTCAGAAGTCTGGAGCATAAAGTCCAAAGTGGAGGGCCACCATAAGGATTAGTGTCATGTTCATCAGGTGCTCAGTATAAAATATCAAGAATGAAAGTGCTCAAAATCGATTGGAAACTAAACGACAATGAAGATCTCGTCGCGAAGAATCCGACGCAATTTGTTTTATCTAAAATTAAGTCTGGATGAAGAAGATAGATTATGTTGTTCATTTTCCTAAACAACTAAAAAAATTGCAGAAGTGACTGGTTGGTGACATGACAGCCCAGCCAGCAAATTTAAATATATTCAAGGAATATTATTTAGTTTTCCCAATGACACTATGACAAGTGCCACTTCAGGATTCGTCAGCTAGTTTTGAAGGTGAAATTTTTTTATGAATGTGCTCCTAAGGTTGAATGAGAATTGTTTTTTATATTGTTTGAATGGTCCAACTAGAGGTTGACACGTGGTGCAGCCAGGGGCCGCCATGTGCCCCCTGTGGTGGACCCTATCCAAAGTCCGAATTTCATTTTATGGGTCAAATTCTGAATCATATATCAAAGTATTCATATATATATATATATATATTTCAACGCAAAATGTTATGTACAGAATAGGCAGAGGTCGGGCTTGACCCCATGAACTCCCCCACAACAAGCGCTAACGATACCAATACACCACCCATCACGGATATTAATTTTATTGGGTTGCGGGTTATAATTAAAGTCAACCAGTTTCTACAGCGAGGATTTTGAAGGGGACAATCCCCTACCCATGAGACCATTCCACTAGACCACCAGTGAGACGAAGACTATTAAGCAGAGATTAATGGATAACTACAGGATTAATTAGCAATAACCCCAGTTTTAAGACTTAAAACTTGTTTAATTGTAAATGCACTTATGCACAGTTAATTCGCACTTATCCCATTTAAAACGTGTTTATATTAATTAAACTCATAGTTAAGTTGGTGAAATTTTCGGCAGACCCACCAATTTAGAAGTTGCCCCAAATTTGGCGGCCCTAACTAGAGTCTTCTCCATTTTTGTAGGCAGTTTACTAGGCAAAACTGTTTTGGCCATATCTTTGGCAAAATTCGACCAAATTGAGAGAAATAAGATCCGTTTCTAAATATTTGGACATTCTGGACACATTGAAGCAGGTTTCAGGAGCATTAGGTGAATGTAAATACCATGTTTTTTCACATTTGAGCTAATACAAAGGCCCAATCCATGGAATTTGGACCAAGGAGATGTAGCCCAAGAGGGGTGAACTCCTTCATTAAAACACTATGTTAATGGATCAATTGTGATGGTTTGTTGTAATTTTTATTTCTAGTGTTCAACATTTGTTTTTCATGCTTTATGCTCTTAAATTTAACTTAAAACTCAGCTCATTTACCTCTTTGAAACTCATAAACACCAAGGAAACCTATGCACATAAAGAATAAGATTAGAAAAATAATTATAAATCTAAAGATGAAATTAGCACAACTAAACTAACATTCAAATTCAGATCAAGTTGGTATCAGAGCAAAGGTCGTAAAGGTTGATTTCTTAATAGTTGCTTGAGTTTTGTGCTAGTGTTTTAATGGTTGAAAATTTTTTATGCTTACAAGGTTGAAGTTGCAGAGAGGAGAAGGGAAACTATTGATTGCTATTCTTGAGGTTATGAGCAGAAGAAGGAGAGCCACAAGGGCACCATCTCCACCCAAAGTTTCACTCATAGCTGCACTTGAATCACCTCAATTTTTATCTCAACAAGTTGAGATTGAAGAGGTACAAGTTGCACCAGAATTTGAGCTTGAATCCATAGCCATCATGTCATGTTTTGGAGAGGCAAAATGTCTTTCAAAAGATGAAGCTTACAAGAAGGATTTCTATGAACTAACTGAAATAGTTTGGATCTTCTTTGAAGAGAGGGACACCAAGATGGCTTGAGAGAATTCTAAGTCTCTACATGGAGAGGGAAACTCAAAAGGAAATAAGGATGAAGAGAATGATTCAAAGGGAAGTGGAGGAAATCCTCCTCCATCTCCACCATATTAATCATCATCCCCATCTTATACATTAGCATCATCTTCCACTTCCACTACAAAAACTACCAATACCCATTCAAAAACCACAAGAGGAAAAACTCCCTTACTCGAACTTGATGTCAAATTTCAGCTTCCGATGTATAATGACAAGGAAAATGCAGAGAAATTGGAAAATTGGATAGGTCAATTGGATGTGTATTTTAGAATTCAAAACCTTCATGAAGATGACATAAATATTCAATTGGCTTCTTTTAGGATCGAAGGATCTGCACTTGTATGGTGGGAAGCAAGGACTCAAGCAAAGATTAAAAACTATGGTAAGATCTCTATGTCTTGGTCAAGTTTTATTTTTTCCATTAAAAGGAAATTTTGTCCTCTAGCTTACATGCAAAAGGCCATTATGGACTGGAAAAATTTTAAACAATTGAAAGGGAAAAGTGTGCAAGATTATACTCATGAATTTAGGAGAAGAGCTCTTATTTTGGCTATTGATTTATATTCTCAATAAAATTTGTCAAAGTATATTAGGGGTTTGCACAGTTAGCTTAGGCACACTATTCCCATGTTCAACCCCACAAACATAGATGAGGTTTGTGTTCAAGCCACACATTTAGAAGCAAGAGGGAAATAGAACATAGATGAGAAAAGTGATAGTGAGGGTAAAGGAAAGGGTAGGTTTTATGGAAGAGGAAAGAGAAATAGCTTTTTCAAAAGAGAGAAATAGAAAATCACATGTAAACATTGTTTGAAGAATGGCCATGATGAATACCATTGTTGGCAGCTTCATCCAGAGTTGAAGCCAAACAAATTGAAAGCCAAAGAAAAGGGGAAAATTGTTGCTATCATTGAACATGACTTAGGTTTAGTTTCAGGAGATGAGACAAAGATTACAGCCATGGGTTTGAAAGGTAAGCATATAGAAAGTACTCATTCTTCAAATTGTTCTGATGTCACTCAAGATGAAGATACGAGAATTGAAATTTTCCATATTAGAGTCGTCTCTAAACATACAAATATATGCACACTTTTTGATAGTGAGTCACAAGCTAACTTGATTTCTGAATACTTGGTTAAGCAGATAGAACTTGAAATTGTTAGACATCCAAGACCTTATCCTTTAGGGTGGATATGCAAGAATGAAAACTTGCAGGTTACAAGGAAGTGCATACTAAGATTCACCATCAATTCAAACTTTCTAGATGAAGTTGAACTTGATGTGGTTTCGCTTGAGATATGAGGTATTGTTTTGGGAAGTCCTTATCTTTATGATAGGAAAGAAATATTTCATTGCCATGAGAACAAGTATCACTTTTTTAAAGATGGAATTGAGTACATAAGAAAACAATTTTGTCTCTTATACATGCAGGAGAAATGAAGAGGATAGTGAATGCAAGTCAGAATTTGACATTGTTGATGATCAAACATACAGATGTTTTGAATCAAACCTTTAAAAAAGATGCATCGAATGAACAAGTTGATTTTATTAAGTTTGTTTATGCTTGTAATGAGATGTTTTAGGACTTTAACAGGTTTCCTTTGAAAGGATGTGAACAAGGTGTAAAACATTTGCAGCAGTCAACATCAATGTTGAGCAGTGTTGGAAATAATATGCCGATGAAAGAGAGTGCAAAGGTCAAAGAGAAAGCGACAAATCAATTTGAAAAAGAAGGAATGGGTTCCGCAAGTTCTTGTTTTTTGTTTCCAAAGGGTACATGGAAATGGTGAAGATACTTGGTCAATATTCGATGCAAGTACAAAGAAAGATCAATTAAGAATTGCCATGATGACAGTGTGCAAGGTCAGAAAATTTTTAATTTTACTTTGATAATGAACAAGGTATGAACAAGTGTGTTTCTGCAAGATAGCTTGCTGCTCTGCAAATTCATGGGAATTGCAGCATGACAGTGTCAACGACAGCAAGAGAAGGTCACGAGATTCAAATAAAAAGTTATTTTTTTGTGAAAATCTCAATTTGATGAAAATGGGAAAATTTCAGTGGATAGAGACTGGAAGGGTGAGGGAACAGTACCCTCATCCACATAATCAGTAATCAAATATATTTTGGAAATTGAACAAAAGTGAAGAGCTCATCGCCAGGAATCTGGTGCAATTTGTTTCATCGAAAACGAAGTCCAGATGAAGAAGATAGAGCATGTTGTTTGTTTTCCTAAACAACTAAAAAATTTGCAGAAGTGACAAGTTGGTGACATGGCAGCCCAGTCAACAAATTTTAATATATTCTGGGAATATTATTCATTTTTCCCAATGACATTGTTACAAGTGTCACTTCAGGATTTTCCAGTTGGTTTTGAAGGTGAAATGTTAGGATATTCTGACACATAGGAAATAGTTAAGTATAACTTGGTCTACTGTAGAGTTAGGTAAAGTGTGTTTCTTTACTATGTACATTTGTAACTTATAATCTGACAGTCATGATATGTAGTGATCTAACAGTTCACTCTCTACTCGGTATTACCGACACTTGATCTATGTCTTAACACTTAATTGGTCCATGATCTCTATTTAAAGAGCATGGAGGGTCATTTTTCCGGTAACCGTTTATGAGAGAAGCTTATGTAAATTTTATTTTTATATTAATAAATTCCTGAAGTGGCCGCATTGGCTCAGGCTGTGGATTGTTTCCCTATTTGAGGGTTTTAACCACGTGATATACTGGTGTACTGATTTGTGATCTATTTTTTATCGGTGACCTTTTGTGTTTGATCTAAGGAACTTACCCTGTAGATTCCTACATGGTATCAGAGCCATTTTGAGGGCCGCATCTATTGTTGATCCAAATATGAAGTCGGTTTGACTACATGCGACTATAGTTTTCCAGATCTACTATTTATGACCACTTTCAAGCCATGAAAACTACTCTGTTGTGTCCATACCATCTGTTATAGTGAGGAACCCCTTTCATTTCATGCGAAAAGGTTTCTTATTGACCGAGTTATGTCATTTTAGATCTGGAGGTATAAAGTATCTTTTTTGCAGTTATATTTATTAATCGCTCTATTTATTTCGGTTCCCTCTGTTTATTTCACTTTATATAGTTTTCTTATTTGTTGGATCTATACCCTCTTCTTTGTGTATTCTCTTTGCTCTGTGCGATCTCGGTAAATCAGAAAGAGGAAGACGAGAATTTTTTTTCCATGTATGCTCTTTCCCCGCGTCTTTGTGCGCTCTCGGGAAATCAGAAATAGCGGAAAGAAGGATAGTTGTCGGTAAGGCTAACCGAAAATCTAACATTCTACCGTAAGGCTTGCATTTCTTCTTCTTTTTGCACGTATTTTTGTGTTTTTTTTGCAAGAAAAAGCACGCACATCGAAGAGCAAAAAAAAAAACGTTCATCCTTTCAAACAATTACAGAATCCTTTTACTAGCTCAATTGGTGTAAAGTTAGTTTATGAGAATAAAGGTCTTGGGTTCAAGTCTCTCTCTTAAGCTTCTTTTTGTAGAAAGTTTTTTTGTTAAGTTACTTTTTCTTATAAAGCCCTTTGGCAAGTTGTCGGTTTTAAAAAGAGGGTTTTATTCAAAAGCACATGTAAAAGTAACATTGTAAAAGTGACACTCACTTATTTATAAAAGTGGGTCACATAAATTAGTTTTTTTTTAAAGTGAACTTATTGTATTAAGTTTGAAAAGGGGGGGAGGATTTTTTTTAAAAGTAGAACTTCATCATCAGCTTTCGACCTTTCACGTAACTATTCGGCATCTATAACACATTTTTTTCAAAAATGCATAGCTTATTCATCTGGAAGTCATTTTCCGAGCCGTTTTTTTAACCAACCTAATTTTTATAGATCTTTCCATTAGAGCAGTTATTCTCAGCCTTTTTCAACTTCAGTTTAAAAAAAAAAAAAAAAAAAAATCGAAATTTCATGCTCGATTATTCTTAACAGCACCAATTATTTCCAATGGCTATCCTACATGATAGACTTACTTATAAGTAAATGGATTTATAGAATAGCCTCATGACAAGAAACTAAACCTACCGATGGAGATAAAGCCGCTAAGTGAGAAAATAAACAAGATCAAGCACAAGGGTTGATAGGAATGTCCATTGCTCAAGATCTTCGATTTCATATCCAAGAAATTGACACCCCTGATGTAGTTATGAAAAAGCTAAATACTATTTTTGGCATTCAAAATGAAATCAGGGCCCACCAGCTTGAAAATGAGTTGCTTACTTTGGACCCCTATAATTTCTCCTCTATTGAATATTTTTTGTCCAAATTCAAGACACGTAGACTCCTTTTAGAAGGTTCTAAGATCAAAAAGGAAGATGGTAGCCTTATCTATTCCATTCTTGCTAATCTTGGACCTGCATACTCTGTATTTAGTTCCACCTTCCATTCCACTAGAGAAGCCCTCATCTCTCTAGGAACGGCCTATAAGTCCCCCTATTTTGATGCCTTTTGCAATTCTTTGATAAGAGAACAAGAAAAAATCTTACACCTTGGACTTATCAATACTAGAATCACTTCTAAGAAAGCCTTAGCAGCCCAACAATAACCATATCAAAATAATCCCAAGAAGAAGTATCCTAAAAAGAATGATCCTAAACCAAACAAGGTTCTTAAGCAATTTCAGCCGCAAACTGAAAAATAAACTCACCAAAATGATAAGGAAAATAAAAAAAAAAGGGAAGAAAACAAAAAGACATTGAAACTTTTGTAATCGTGATGGCCATGTAGAGTCCAAATGTTTTAAGAAGATGGAAGCCTTGGAAGCAACAATGAAGAAGCACCACATGAATTTGGAGAACTCTTCAACTTCATCTTCAGGAATGGTACTTTCTACTTGTGGTTGTCAAGCCTCAAGATCTGGTTATGCATTAAATGTATCTTCTTCTTCTCATTCTCATGAGTGGCTCATTGATTCTGGAGCTTCTTACCACATGGCCAAAAATAAAGGCATGTTTTATTCTTTAAATGATTGTAACACCAAACATATTTATGTTGGTGATGATAGATCTCTTAGTGTTGTAGGATCTGGAACCATTCATCTAGATAATGGTCAGTTTAATGATGTATTATGTGTTCCTACCTTGTCCTGCAACCTTCTATATATTTATCAGATAACTCATTCAGGTGAACGGAAACTAGTAGAATTCTCACCTCATGATGTTGTAATCAAGGACCTGAAATATCCTATACATATTTTAGCTATTGGCATTGCTGATGATTCCACAAGTTTGTATAAGTTTGACCACTTTGGGCCATCATTTCTTCCCTCCATTTTTGTTGCTCATAATGATGAAGTGATCAAATTTTGGCATGAGAAATTTGGTCACTTAAATTAACGCTCTCTTCAAACTCTTTGTAAAGAAAATGTGGTGACAGGTATTCCTATGGTATCTTGTCGAGATGGTGTTTGCTCTAGATGTGTACTCGGAAAACATCATCAGGATATTTTTGACAAACGTGATTCTTGGCATGCTTCAACCCCTATTAGCCCTCAATAATTTATAATATTGGAAAGAAAAAATGACAGAGGACAGCATCAAACCACTTTGGAGTCTAGGAACTAGCCTTTCTAGACTCAGAGAGGGCTCCCTCTCCATTTTATGATTTATGATTTAGCTTGATGGTTATAATTTTTGATATTAGGCTAGTTATAGAGATTATGAAAATTGTTGGTTTTGACTGATTGGGTGGTTGGAAAGATAGATCTGTGAAACTAATCCATTGGGCTGTCGAGTCATAAAAGGCTGAATTGTACATCAATTTTTCAAGGGCATTCACAAGGTGAGCTAACTATGCAGAATGGATCTCAATGGCAGTATGGGTATGAAATGGGAGAAAGTAGTGGGTTCAGAAATAGCTAAAGAGCAGTTAAGAATTATTTAACTATACTTCAGAGGAAAACATTAAGATAACAAACACAGACAGAATTAAGGTGCTCTCTCAGCAAATTTTAATCTAAATTTATGTTTTGTAATCAAATTAAGTGATGCACAACATGGAAAGACAGAGGAAAAAACATTAAAATAGAGGAAAGAACATCACCATTAACATAGCTCAAGAATGTTGTGAACAGTCTCTTATTATTGATTCCCAGCTCAAACAGTTACAGTGCTCCAATACAATGATCTTTACAACACAGAGTCTAGCCAGTTCCAACCCTTGATAATGAAAATTCGAGCAGTATTTAACTAAAACTTGAGTCAGTTTCCCTAATCTACTTTGGAAAAAATCATTTATTACAAAACAACTGAAATTAAACAGTCATGGCCATGCAGGGCTTGAGAAAAATATCTCTGACAACATATCGCCTATAAAATTAATTTTGAGCAGCTCTTTATGGATCTAAAAACTTTGATGGCTCTTCGTAAGATCAAAAATTAGGCTTGAATGTGGCATGTGATGATCACGAAGAGGAAACAAATGATGGCTCTAACATCCCAACCCTGCTTTTCAAAATATCGACATTGGATAATTAATTCTGGTGCAGTGCTAGCCACCTTACATTGATTAGTTTCGGTGTTGATGATTTTGCTGCTTTTTCTATTTCTGTCGTTGTAACATAAGTTTGCAAAAATGCCTTGTCTGACCCGACCCTCTTTGCCTCCACTCCTTTTCGGGGCTTATTCTACCCAAATTCCTTCATGCTGTGTTTATCTTGTTTCTTCATAAAATGGCGCACAAACTTCCTCCGCCTGAACTTGAAAATATTTAGGCCTTTGCTCTGGAATACATCACATCTGCACCAATATTGCACTTCCCATCCCGCTATATTTACCTTTTCCTTAGCACTTATATTTTAATATTTGTGATTTGAGATTGCGATCGGATCCCACCTAGCATCGCACATCGCACTTGGCTAACCTTAAAATTTACCCTTTCCACCTATACTTTATCATTTGCAATTTCGATTGCGATTGGGTCTCACCTCGCATCACACATCGTACTTCACTGTCAATAACATTTACCATTGTGACTATCCTTTATCCTTTACGATTTTTTATTGCGATTGGGTCCCACCTAGCATCTCACATCGTACTTCGTTGTCTTTAACATTTACCATTGTGCCTATCCTTTATCCTTTGCGATTTGCGATTACGATCAGGTCCCACCTAGCATTGCACATCACACTTCGTTGTACTTAACATTTACCATTGTGCCCATCCTTTATCCTTTGAGATTTTCAATTGCGATCAGGTCCCACCTAGTATCACACATCGCACTTTGTTGTATTTAACATTTACCATTGTGCCCATCCTTTATCCTTTGTGATTTGCGATTGAGATCGGGTCCCACCTAGTATTGCACATCGCGCTTTGTTGTATTTAAAATTTACCATTGTGCCCATATTTTATCCTTTGCGATTTGAGATTTTGACTGGGAGATCAACCCCACTACAAGATTCTCCAAGCAGACAAGTGAATTTTAGTTAAGAAATGGTAAAAAGTCGTCCAAACCATAATATGAAGGTTTTCAAAGCAGTCGAGGTGTATGCGAGGGCAATATGGGTCCCGCATATCACACTTCAGTGACTATAACATTTACAATTTGGCGCTTATCCTTTGAATATTGTGATTTGGGCACACGTCACTAGACTTCAACTCTTTTTTTTGTTTATAATGCCTTTGTGTTCAAATCATACAGATTTCGGAGGGGTACTTCAACAATGAGTGGTATTATGAAGAGGGGGTGTGAATCATATGTGGAGGTGAGCAAGAATGGTTAGCTCAGATGGGTCAGGACAAGTGATGTGAGGTGGAGTCGAGGTATGAGAGTCAAGGGGGTAAAAAATGAAATCTAGGATAAGAGGAAAATCAAAGGGGTGGGGTAAAAGGATATGCAATATGGTCAAGGATTTAGGATAAAAACATACCATAATGTCCCAAACTTGACAAAAATCATCCCTTTTCAGACCTTTAGAGAAAAATTTGAACTCTTCAATTTGATTTCTCTTCAGTTTGAGCTTTTAGATTGCATATCTATAGCATGAAATTTACATTTCTCCTTTCTCAACAAATCTACCTACAAAATTTACAATTCCTAACATTTTTTCTCCTTTTAGGGTGCATTTAGACTTGCAGACCATCATTTTTTCTTTTTGAATTTCTAAGTTATCACCTATCCTTTATTCCTCCTATTGGTTTAGATTATGTTGTTGAACCGATGTCATTTTCTACCTATCTACCTGATAAGCCAAGATTAAATGGTTCATAAAATCCTCATTTCTAACCTATCAACAAAAGATTCAAAAGTTTACAATCATGCTTGAAATGTATGATTGCACATAACCCTTCTCAAATAGTAGTGGCATTTTGATTTGCAACACTTTCAGAAATACTTATCTTTTTTGTGGGGCTCTATTTTTCCTTTTTTAAATACCCTCTTTTCTTCTTCCTTTGTTTCTTTTTATATTTCTTTGTTAAATAATTTTGAATATTGAAATTTATGTACACTGATATGAAAAATTTTCCAAGAGGAAGTACACAGTCACCTTGTGATACTGTAAATTACAGGACTCTAACAAGCCCCTTTGCAGCTTGTGCACAGTGATTTATGTGGTCCACTTCCTATTGTTTCTTTATCTTGTTGCAAGTACTTCTTAACTTTCATTGATTATTTTTCCATGTGGACTTGGGTATACTTCTTAAAACTCAAGAGTGAAGTTTTTAACATGTTCTTGGCCTTTAAGGCCTTTGTTGAGAAACAATCTAGACATCAAATTATTTAGTTAAGATCATACAATGGAGGAGAATATGTTAACAACAAATTTATCAAATTTTTCACTAAGCATGGCATTAAATTGCAACATACTATTCCATATACTCCACAACAAAATGTTGTAGCTGAAAGGAAGAATCGCACCTTAAAATAAATGGCTAATTGTATGCTTCAATCTAAAGGACCTAGTCTCAATTTTTGGGAAGAGGCAATTAACTATGAAAATTACATAGTAAATCACACTCCTACTAAGGTTTTAAGGAATATAACTCCAGAAGAATCCTGGAGCTCAATCAAACTAGATGTAAGTCACTTTCGTGTTTTTGGAAGTGATGCTTGGGCCCATATTCCAGATGCGAAACATAAAGCCTTAGAACCTAAGAGTGAAAAATGTATTTTTGTTGGATATTATGAAGATGTCAAAGGATATAGACTTCTTCAACCAAAATCCAAAAATATAATCGTTAGAAGATATGTAAAATTTGACGAAAATATATCAACCTGCGAGCCTAATTCGGTGGGTCTGCCACCTTTGGCCTGCGAGCCTGATTCAGCATATGTGCCACCTCTCTCTATCTCTTCTATTTTTTATAGCATTCCTTCTAGTTCAGATGATGACAGTGGGGATGAAAATCCTCCTCCACCTCTTGAAGATATTCCTACAGCTCCACAGCTTCCAAGATGGGTCTGCTCCACTTGGGATGCAGAAGGTTTTCTTGCAGGTGACCCTGCAGATCGACGTCGTACACATTATCAGTTCAAAATAGCCTCTTCCTTATTGGCTCAAGTTCCAGAAAATATTGATCCAGAAACCTTTGAAGAAGCTTTAGGTCATCCAAATTGGGATGGAGCTATGAATGAATAATATTGTTCCTTATTGGCAAACGATAATTGGAATCTTGTTCCTCTTCCAAAGGGCAGAAAACTTGTCAGATGCAAATGGGTTTACAAAACAGTGTTTGGACCATATGGAAAAGTGGATATACATAAATCTCGTCTTGTTGCTAAAGGTTTTTCACAAGTTGAAGGCATTGAATATACTAAAACCTTATCCCCTGTTTCCAAAATGAATTCTATCTGCCTTGTACTTTCCCTAGTTGCCTCCTTTAAATGGGAATTCCATCATATTGATGTTAAATCCATCTTCTTACATGGAGATTTGCATGAATAAATCTACGTGGAACAACCCCCTGGCTTTATCCAAAATGACTCTAGTCTTGTTTTTCCCCTTAGGAATTCTCTCTATGGTCTCAAATAATCTCCTTAGGCTTGGTATGCCAAAATGGATATATTTCTCTTAGATAATGGCTTTTCTAGATGTCATTCTAACAACACTGTCTACACCAAGAAAGTGGGTAATTCCTTCATCATCCTTGTTATTTATGTTGATGATCTTATCCTTACTGGTATTGATCCCAACCATATAAACCATGTGAATTCTAGCCTCAAAAAGAAGTTTGAAATGACATATTTAGGAAACTTACATTATTTCCTTGGTCTTCAAGTCTTGCAATCCAAAGAAAGTATTACCCTTTCTCAGTCCAAGTATGCATGTGATATTCTATGCCACTTTCACATGGAATACTGTAAGCCATTCCCTTCTCCCTTTCAGTCTGGAGTTAAGCTTTGAGTCACTTGTAATAACCCTCAAGTTGATGCTACATTCTACCGTCAACTTGTTGGTAAACTTCTGTATCTAACCCATACCCGTCTTGACATTTCCTTTTCCATTGGTATTATTGCTCGTTTTATGCACCAACCTCATGAAATTCACTGGAAAGCAGCTAAAATAATACTTCGATATATTCGAGGTACAGTTCAGTTTGGGATTCATTACAATGCAGGAGCATCTCCATTGTTGATTGGTTTCACTGATTCTGATTGGGCTGGTGACCTTGATGATAGAAATTCTATTGAAGGATACGTATTCACTCTTGGTTCAGGACCTATTACATGGTCTTGTAAGAAACAAAGTTTCATTTCTCTTTCTTTGGTAGAAGCATTGTATCGTGGTGCAGTTGAAGCCAACAAGGAAGCCATGTGGCTTCGTCAGATCTTGTCTGAATTTGGTCTTCATCAGCAGCATCCAACTACACTTTGGTGTGATAATCAGAGTGACATTATAGATGGGGGACGTCAAAGTAGCAAACAACAGTATTAGGAGAGCTACACATGCCAGATCACTAGCGCTAGCTCTGAGGAGGATTGATCCTTACTGGAGATCTCAGCTCTTAGTTGAATACTCCAAGGATCTTGGTGCATGCATGACTCTTGATGACCCAGAGAGAGATGAAAGATACATAGTAGATGATATGGTCATATATTCACTTGGAAGAGTCTTATTGACTAGAGATTATAGTCTTAAGGAGAAGCTATTGCATGCAGCATATGAGGACTTCTTTTCCATGCATTTTGATGCATATCTTGCCTTGGCAAAGGAGTTCATTTGGGAGGGCATCGAACAGAACATACATCAGGATATGGAGAGATGCATAGCCTAGATGATGATGGTGAGGATTTCACAGCCATCTTCCTACTCATTGAGAGTAAGGGAGCTTCTTCAGTTGATCCATTTCACCTCAAGTCTTCGAGTACATAATGGAGGATCTACAATTTAACTTTATATTTTGTACTTCTTGTCTTTTTATGAGCAGCATATTGTCCCAAGGAGGATTATTCCTTCTTGCATATTGTATAAGTATGTACTTGAAGCCATTTGTAGCATTGAGATTGGCTATCTCATCGGTGGTTTGTGGGGAAGGCCACATGATTCTTGGTGTGCACCATTGGCACCAAATTGTACTTTCATATTTCCATCTTGTAAAATGATTGTGGCAGCAAACAAGTGGCTAGAAGAACACTTGTTATTATTTTATTTGATGTAGGCAAAGGATGCACTGCGCTGGTTCCATGGGTGGAACTATGATTCACTCTCCGGTTGTCATTTGGCAACTTGTTCTTATTGTACTATGCTTCCATGTATTGCTGATATGTTTATGTTCATGGGGAGCTTTTATTGGAGAGTGGGCTTGAGATTGAGGAGGCCCATTGGGAGCATGATTCTCCCTACTATACATGATGTACATTTCAGGAGGAACCATGGGCTAACCATGAATGCCACATTACATTTCTTTACTTCTCGTGGGAGGAACCACTTGAAGAACTTGAGGAAGCATTCCATAGATCATGAGGAGATGGAGGAGTTAGCACAATCAAATATTTTCCCTTTGAGGATGAGGGGAGACTCATCTATGAGCCACTCCATTTATATGAGCAAAACATATGGTGAGAGTATTGTTTATTTGCATGATGATTTGTCTTTATATATGCATCTCTTAACCATATATGTGTATGGATTTGCTCAAAGGAGGGATATTCTTCCTTCTAGATTTGATGGTCTACATAAGGCCATTATGGATGATCACTCTATAAGTGAATATGGGGAGGAGATTTCTTGTGGAGAAAATACTCACATTGCACATGAAATCATTCACTTTCTTTAGGAGATTGGGGCAGCAAGAAAATGGTGGGGAGGCTGTTGTGCTCAACTTAGTGTTCCTAAATTGAGGTCATAAATTATCAACCAGGGTCAGTAAACTGCTGAAGTGTGGTGCACTATATGTGCCTAGGTATCTATTTCTCACTACGTTGTGTTTAGTGTTTTTATGATGTTTTTGGTTTTATGGTTTTATGTCAAGAAGGAAAAGAACTAAGTGTTGGTAAAGAGAAGTGGATGGTTACACTAAAACAAAGCAAAACCTACTCTAAACTGTGTATTACACTAAATAATAGAAAATGCAAATCTTGATAATGACTCCTAGTAAGGAAACAACTCACAACATGAACTCAATAACTCATAGCATGAACTCATCCAATTCATTCATTAGGAATATGTTGGAATAGTTTGAGAAAAGAACAAGTTTAATAAAAATGAGGTTCTCCTAAGGACACAATCATCTTACAATATTACAAAGAATCTCATCCATGGCTAGAGGTTTATTGGAACACAATTGAAAAGAGATTATTTGTAGCACAATAAGATTTCTACTCTAAGTTAACTTGTAATGCTAAGATTACTCCATGCTGCAGCTCAGCTTGTCACTAGTAAACCTCATCTAAAAGTTAGAGATTTTCTAAAATAGTTTTTGGAAAGAAAGGTTTAATTGTGAATTTGCAAAGGATTGCAGAATAATCAAGGCCCTTAAACTGATATTACTAACTCCTGTCCAGATGATGATGTATTAATAGAAAGTCAGAACAAAAGAAGTTTTGTAAATAATGAAGGCCGTGGAATCTAATGTTAACAATTAATACTACTTAAAGAACAATGGATAACACTGAGAATGCAATTGATCAAACTTGAAACATAGTAAACACAACTAAACTACAGTGCCATTAACCTAATTTGAAATATAGTGAAAAAATTTGAACTAGAATGCCACTAATCTAACTTGAAATGCAGTGAATTAAAACTGAACTAGAGTGCCATTATCAAACTTGAAATATAGTGATAGAATTAAACTAAAATGACATCTACCTCCGGAGTGCTACCACTAGACTAAGGATGCCACTAATTACTGGAATTTTTCAGCTCTATCTCATTCATAATTAGTGGTATTTTGGAATAGTTTGTAGAACAGGACTGGCTGCAACATGTTATGTAAATGAACATGAAAGCATAAAATTCAACAGAACACAACAAAGCTCTAAAACACCACAGCTATGTCCCATCCGAAATTAGTGATATTTTGGAAGAGTTTATAAGATCATGACTAGCTATACAACTGATGTAATTGAGCATAAGAACGTAAAACTAACTCCTAAAATACTATAGTCACACCTCATTCGACATTAGTGATATTTTGGAAGAGTACGTAAGAACGAGACTAAGTTGTAGCATCTAATGCAAATGAATAAAAACTTCAAAGTTCAGAAAGTCAATTAAACTAGGAATGAAATGAGGCTAAATTACTTATCTAAATTATATGAACAAAGCTCCTCATGTAGCAGGGGCCCTCTACCACCGAAGTAGCATGAAAATCTACTCAATATTGACTCAGCTCGTGCAATAAAATGATGTTTCTTTCATTAAAGGAGAAATTCTTCAAAACAGAGTATTTACGGCCTTCAAAGATCTAGCGACAAAACAAAATCTAACCAACAGTTTCTCGGTCTCCCGAGTCATACTTATAATTAAGTTACATAAATACTCTTTGAGAAAAACGAGGATAAGTGTCTTTCCCACTTCTAATCAAATTAAAACTCTTATTAACATTCTTGTGCTTAACTGCGGACATCTGTAGAGTCCGAGTTTTGATAGGAAACTGCTTCTCTTCTACGTGCATAACCGCTTTGATACTTTAACTCAGACTTCGTGGGGAGCAAGAGATGATGGGAAGGTGTTGTGGATTTCACCCATATGCCTTTTCCTTTGCAGTGACACCTGGAACCTACATAAACATGAGGATGGATGCAGAACAGACGACTGGCTACGGAATGTCTGTATTCTGTAGCCGAGTCTTAGTCAAAATTACTACACCAACAAAATCATGAAAACATAGCAAGTTAGTCATTATATAAATTCTTAAATAAATTTTAATTAATCCTATTGATCATTTAAGCCTGTAATTGATGAGGGACAAAGAAAATGAAGTGGAATGTGGTGAAGGAGAAGAACATCTTTGGGGCTCAACAGAGGCCACCCATCATTTTATTTTCTATGGCAGTGAAGAGTCAAACTGCGTTGGCTACATTTGAGGGACCATTGTCCTTCTCCTTTACTTCACATCGCAGCCAGCATGATTCTCCTTATGGTTCCCTTGATTGATATTTCCATAGCTTTTCTTGGGAGCATGATTGGAACAGAGACACATTGGGTGGATGTGTCCTTGGAGGGAGAAAACTCCCACACACTTTGCACTACATGTTCTAAAGGGAGCATGGGAGATGGTATGGCCACTACAGCAGCTCATTTGTTTCATTATGAGGTGAGCCATATGAGTAATGAGATGACATATAATGATGACTTCAAACTCATCATATTTGGAGGTACTTGGGCCAGCATGATTTACAGCGTTGGAGGAGAGATCTTTGGAGATCTAGTCTTCATCTTGCCACTTGAGGGCAAGTATTTTGCAGCCTAGGATTATCACTTTCTCTACACCTATCATGAATGGAGAGAAGTAAATCATGGGGTAGGCTACATTGTCTACCATGAGCATATTTTCATCCCACCTACTTTGCCGAAGCCAAAGGTGGAAGACAGTTTCCAGGAGTTGCCTAGTTGGGAGGTAACTCATTTTGCATGGATGATTGCTTGGGGGATGGAGGATCCACATGAGGAAGATGTTCCTCAAACACTTCATAGACTCCCTACCTTGAGAGGAGGCTTTCCATTTCTGTCCTTGCAGTTGCTTGAGGACAAGCAACATTTGGGAGGGGAGAACTGTAATGTTCCAAAATTTTCTGACAATAATTTGGGACATTAATTTTTACTGATTTCACCTAGGAGGAGAATAAATGGGTAATGATGCCCATGAATAATAAAAATCTCAATAAAATCCCTCCAAGTATAAAATAGGATCATAATTGGAGCTGGTTTTCAGACCCTCATGTGTGAACAAGGTTATTTGCAAGTGGACAAGGTCAAGTTTGACCAAGTCAACAGCGCTGGGCCAAGAGGTGGAGCACACTTAGAGAAGCAGCGCAGTATGAATGAGGAAAGGGTTATTTGGTGGAGGAAACCCTAAAAGGAGTTGGACCCATGGAGAGTGGCTTTCATTTGTTTAAAAGGAGGACAAGGCAACCATTGTTTCGCATGCTTGTATTATTCATCTCAATTGTCCATTAGACAATTGTGCATTCTTTGCTGCTTAGCAAGAATTACCGAAGGAATTCCTGTTTAGGATTCCTTCTCCTTCTTGAGAGGTCTCTTGAGGGATTTTTCTTCATTTTCCTCACATCCAGGCTTGAGGCCAAGCATCCTCCATCAAGACAACATTATTTCTACAGCAGAGTAATGTTGTGTTGTTGGGTGTTGCAGTGAGGGTTCACTACACCATCTCCTTCAGTTATTTTTCAGAGGAGGAGTATCTCTTCCCTTTGGGATATTAGATTTGAGGCATATCAGAGCTTATTTCAGACTTTGGCATCAAGGCCAACTCATTCCATAGCCCTACAGTTCAGTTCCATCCAATGATTGTGTTATTTTCATAGGAGCAATTGTAGTGGGGCTCTTGCAGAGTATTGGAGGGAGAGATCTTTGGTGAAGGGATCAGCCTTTCACTTGAAAGATCTATTGGAGGAGGAATATTCAGTTTGAGCATTAGATTCATCCATCTCCATCCAGTTCAATTTTTGAGTTGCTGCAGCTACCCAGCAACTCTGGCATTTCTGTAGAATTGCCATTTTGTATGTTTTGCAGCCAATCCTTTTAGGGATTGTGCATTATTTTTTCCAGGGGTTGAGATCTTGCTCCCCCTACTGTATTTGAGCCTTATATTGACATATTTATGCATTGACACTATTATGCAGTAGTTTCCCTTCATGGACTGCGCTGTCATAGCTTGAGTATGCATCTGTACCAGGGGTTTTCTTATGATTCATGTACTTGTCTCTTGAGGTTGAGCATTGCCTATATTTTGGAGCATTTCCTCAAGATATTGTATGTATTTGTTTCTACTATTATTTAATGAGAGGGCTATGATTTTCTCTCAAATTTATATGAGTTGAGTGTTGCTTCTGCTTCATTGTTGTGCTTGCATATTTTTGGAGCTCCAACTTTAGAATATCTTGAGATATTCTCATTGTTGTAGCATTTTCCTGAAAAGGGAACATTACAATGGTATCAAAGCATGATCTATGGCCCAGCCAGTGGATCTCAGCCATCATGCTATCAAGGAGAGAGAAGATGAAGACTCCATTATATGGAGAAAAGAGGGAAGAAAATCTTACAAAGCTTCTTCCAAAATATGTACAGAGCATTCATGAAGAATTTGAGGAGATAATGAGGGAGATTTGTACAGGATCTCCAAGAGGGTTTGAAACTGAGTCAAACTCTAGTTTTTCTTATAGAGAGTGTGAGCATGCAGCTACACCCTATAAGGTACAACACAGTCACATGGCCAGACTTTCCATGAGAAGAGAAGAAGGAGGAGGAATGTCGAAGAAAGGAACTCTTAGAGGTTTCTTGCATGAGTATGAATCTCAAACTCAGAAGTTTAGAGATCATATTACTTTTCCAAAGTTTTTCAAGATCATGGTGAGGAGGAGCAAGCAGCATAATGAATATAGATTTCTTCTATCTATCTTTGATGGTTCCCCTACTTGTTCAGCCAGGGCTTGGATAGAAGAGTTAGACACCTTTTTGCAGCAACATCAGATTTCCGAAGATGAAGCCATCAAAGTAGCAGCGCTGCACTTGGGAGGTAAGTTCTATGCATGGTGGTTATTTGAGTCTTTTACTTTGAACAATGAAAATACCTCTTCCTATGCAATGTTCATTCAAACTTTGATAAGGAGATTTGGTAGAAGAAATTCTGAAACACATGTGGAGGAAACAAACACATTCAAACAAACAAAACCCTTGCGTGTGATGGAGGAAATGATAGAATCAAAAATATTTCAAAGAACCATGAAGGAGGCTAATATCTTGCATGATGCTTATTTAAAGGCAAGATCTTCATTTTTTGCACAAGGAGGCAAAGGGATCTCTTTTTCAAAAGAGGATCTAATCATTGTAGGGTTGCCCACTCATATTGAGGAGGCTGAGGGCAACAACGTTGTCATTTCTAGAGTTGATCTAGCACCTCATGTAGAGGGAAGAGGATCTCTTGCTCCAACTAGAGGGATTCTTGCATCTTTGCAAGGAGGTCCCTAGGATCTCATTCATGGAGGTCCCAGCACAATCAGTGAGCAACATGATTGTGCAACATTGCAGTTGGAAGGAGGAGGAAGGGAGGAAGAGCAGCATCTTGTGATGAGAGACACACACCCTTCTCTATTCCAGGGAGCTAGTGAAAAGGGGAGGCAGACTGTATTGTGCTGTGAGAGAAAGGGCAAGGTTTCCCAACCATATGTGCAGTCCACTCTTGACATTGATGTCTCACTGCATAGATGCATTCCACCAGGGAGGCCACCAGATCTATCATTGATGAGAGACATTTTTTCCTTGGGTTCACCACTCTTGGATTGTGGAGAGGTGAAGATTTTGGAGGAGAAATTTGGAATGGGGGATGTCAAAATAGCAGAAATTAGCATGAGGAGAGCTACACATGCTAGATCACCAGTGTTGTATCTAAGGAGGATTGATCCTTACTGGAGATCTCAACTCTTAGTTGAATACTCTAAGGATCTTGGTGCATGCATGACTCTTGATGACTCGGAGAGAGATGACGGATACATAGTAGATGATATGGTCATATATTCACTTGGTAGAGGCTTATTGACTAGATATTCTAGTCTCAAGGAGAAGCTATTGCATGCAGCATATGAGGACTTATTTTCCATGCATTTTGATGCATATCTTGCCTTGGCAAAGGAGTTCATTTTGGAGGGCATCCAGTAGGACATACATCAGCATACGGAGAGATTCATAGCTCTGATGATGATGGTGAGGATGCCAAAGCCACCTTCCTACTCATTGAGAGTAAGGGAGCTTCTTCAGTTGAGCCATTTCACCTCAAGTCTTAGAGTACATAATGGAGGATGTACAATTTCACTTTATGTTTTGTACTTCTTGTCTTTTTATGAGTAGCATAACGTCCCAAGGAGGATTATTCCTTCTTGCATATTGTATAAGTATGTACTTGAAGCCATTTGTAGCATTGAGATTGGCTATCTCATCGGTGGTTTGTGGGGAAGGCCACATGATTCTTGGTGTGCACCATTGGCACCAAATTGTACTTTCATATTTCCATCTTGTAAAATGATTATGGAAGCAAACAAGTGGCTGGAAGAACACTTGTTATTATTTGATTTGATGTAGGAAAAGGATGCACTACGCTAGTTCCATGGGTGGACTATGATTCACTCTTCGGTTGTCATTTGGAAACTTGTTCTTATTGTACTATGCTTCCATGTATTGCTGATATGTTTATGTTCATGGGGAGATTTTATTGGACAGTGGGCTTGAGATTGAGGAGGCCCATTGGGAGCATGATTCTCCCTACTATACATGATGTACATTTTAGGAGGAACCATGGGCTAACCATGAATGCCACATTACATTTATTTACTTCTCGTGGGAGGAACCACTTGAAGAACTTAAGGAGGCATTCCATAGATCATGAGGAGATGGAGGAGTTAGCACAATCAACTCTTTTTCCCTTTGAGGATGATGGGAGACTCATTTATGAGCCACCCCATTTATATGAGCAAAACATATGGTGAGAGTATTGTTGATTTGCATGATGATTTGTCTTTATATATGCATCTCTTAACCATATATGTGCAGGGATTTTCTCAAAGGAGGGATATTCTTCCTTCTAGATTTGATGGTCTACATAAGGCCATTATGGATGATCACTCTCTAAGTGAATATGGGGAGGAGATTTCTTGTGGAGAACATACTCACATTGCACATGACATCATTCACTTTCTCTAGGAGATGGGGGAAGCAAACAAATGGTGAGGAGGCCACCCATCATTTTATTTTCTATGGCAGTGGAGATTCAAACTGCGTTGGCTACATTTGAGGGACCATTGTCCTTCTCCTTTACTTCACATCGCAGCCAGCATGATTCTCCTTTGGGTTCCCTTGATTGATATTTCTAGATATTTTCTTGGGAGCATGATTGGAACAGAAACACATTGGGTGGATGTGTCCTTGGAGGGAGAAAAATCCCACACACTTTTCACTACATGTTCTAAAGGGAGCATGGGAGATGGTATGGCCACTAAAGTAGCTCATTTGTTTCATTATGAGGTGAGACATATGAGGAATGAGATGCCATATAATGATGACTTCCAACTCATCATATATGGAGGTACTTGGGCTAGCATGATTTACAGCGTTGGAGGAGAGATCTTTGGAGATCTATTCTTCATCTTGCCACTTGAGGGCAAGTATTTTGCAGCCCAGGATCAGCACTTTCTCTACACCTATCATGAGTGGAGAGAAGGATATCATGGGCTAGGCTACATTGTCTACCATGAGAATATTTTCATCCCACCTACTTTTCTAGAGCCAAAGGTGGAAGACAGTTTCCAGGAGTTGCTTAGTTGGGAGGTAACTCATTTTGCATGGATGATTGCTTGGGGGATGGAGGATCCACATGAGAAAGATGTTCCCAAAACACTTCATAGACTCCATGCCTTGAGAGGAGGCTTTCTAGTTATGTCCTTGTAGTTGCTTGAGGACAAGCAACATTTGGGAGGGGAGGACTGTAATGTTCCAAAATTTTCCGATAATAATTTGGGACATTAATTTTTTCTAATTTCACCTAGGAGGAGAATAAATGGGTAAGGAGGCCCATGCATAATAAAAATCTCAATAAAATCCCTTTAATTATGAAAGGGGATCATCAATGGAGCTGGTTTTCACACCCTCATGTGTGAACAGGGTTATATGCAAGTGGACAAGGTCAAGTTTGACCAAGTCAACAGCGTTGGGCCAACAGCTGGAGCACACTTAGAGAAGCAGCGCAGTATGAATGAGGAAAGGGTTATTTGGTGGAGGAAACCCTAAAAGGAGTGGGACCCATGGAGAGGGTCTTTCATTTGTTTAAAAAGAGGACAAGGCAACCATTGTTTTGCATACTTGTATTATTCATCTCAATTGTCCATTAGACAATTGTGCATTCTTTGCTGCTTAGCAAGAATTTCCGGAGGAATTCCTGTTTAGGATTCCTTCTCCTTCTTGAGAGGTATCTTGAGCGATTGTTCTTCATTTTCCTCACATCCAGGCTTGAGGCCAAGCATCCTCCATCAAGACAGCATTATTTCTGCAACAGAGTAATGTTGTGTTGCTAGGTGTTGCAGTGAGGGTTCACTACACCATCTCCTTCAGCTATTTTTCAGATGAGAAGTCTCTCTTCCCTTTGGGATATCATATTGGAGGCATCCCAGAGCTTATTGTAGACTTTGGCATCAAGGACAACTCATTCCATAGCCCTACAATGCAGTTCCATCTAGTGACTGCGTTATTTTCATAGGAGCAATTGCAATGGGGCTCTTGCAGAGTATTGGAGGGAGAGATCTTTGGTAAAGGGATCAGCCTTTCACTTGAAAGATCCATTGGAGGAGGCATATTCAATTTGAGCACCAGATTCAGCTATCTCCATCCAGTTCTATTTTTTAGTTGCTACAGCT
Source organism: Pinus albicaulis (assembly GCA_034641835.2). NCBI lineage: Eukaryota > Viridiplantae > Streptophyta > Pinopsida > Pinales > Pinaceae > Pinus > Pinus albicaulis. The sequence continues at coordinate 371,019,125 of CM076584.1, read as the reverse complement.
GCCCAGCAACTCCGGAATTTCTGTAGAATTACCATTTTTTATGTTTTGCAGCCAATCCTTTTAGGGATTGTGCATTATTGTTTCCAAGGGTTGAGATCTTGCTCCCCCTATTGTATTTGAGCCTCATATTGACATATTTATGCATTGACACTATTATGCAGCAGTTTCCCTTCATGGACTATGTTGTCATAGCTTGAGCCTGCATCTGTAGCAGGGGTTTTCTTATGGTTCATGTACTTGTCTCTTGAGGTTGAGCATTACCTATCTTGTGTAGCATTTCCTCAAGATCTTGTATGTATTTTTTGCTGCTATTATTTAATAAGAGGGCTATGATTTTCTCTCACATTTATATGAGTTGAGTGTTGTTGCTACTTCATTGTTGTGCTTGCATATTGCTGGAGCTCCAACTTTAGAATATCTTGAGATATTCTCATTGTTGTAGCATTTTCTTGAAAAAGGAACATTACATCGGTGACCTTTTGTGTTTGATCTAAGGAACTTACCCTATACATTCCTACATGAAATTTTTTTATGAATGTGCTCCTAAGGTTGAATGAGAAAAAGAATTTATACAGTTGCAATGGTCGAACCAGAGGCTGACACGTGGTGCAGCCAGGGACTGCCATGTACCCCCTCTAGTGGACCCTATCCAAAGTTTGAATTCCATTTTATGTGTCAAATTTTGAATCATATATCAAACTTTTCATATATATATATATATATATTTGTTATGTACAGAATGGGCAGAGGTCGAGAGTTGACCCCACGATCTCCCCCACAACAAGCACCAACCATACCAATACACCACCACTACGGATCTTAATTGTATTGGGTTGCGATTTATAATTAAAGTCAACCAGTTTCTATAACGGGGGTTTGGAGGGGGCCACCCCCCTCCCCATACAACCATTCTACCAGACCACCGACGGGGCGAAGACTGTTAAGAAGAGATTAACAAATAATTGCAGGATTAATTATCCATAACCCTGGGTTTAATACTTAAAACTTTTTTATTTGTAAATTCACTTATGCGCAGTTAAACCACACTTATCCCATTTAAAACGAATTTTATATTAATTAAACTCAAATTTAAGTTGGTGGAATTTCAGCAGACTCGCCAATTTAGGCGTTGCCCCAAATTCGGCGACCCTAACTTGAGTCTTCTCCAGTTTTGGAGGAAGTTTACTAGGAAAAACTGTTTTGGCCATATCTTTGGAAAAATTCGACCAAATTGAGAGCAAGAAGAGTCATTTATAAATGATTTGGAAATTTTTGACACATTGAAGCAGGTTTCAGGAGCAGTAGTTGAATTTAAACAACATTTTTTCACATTTGAGCTAAAATAGAGGCCCAAGCCATGGAAGATAGACCAAGGAGATGTAGCCCAGAAGGGGTGAACTCCTTCATCAAAACATTATGTTAATGAATCAATTGTGATGGTTTGTTGTACTTGTTATTGTTGTTGTTCAACATTTGTTTTTCATTCTTTATGCTCTTGAATTTAACTCAAAACTCAACTCATTTACATGTTTGACACTCATAAACACCAAGGAAACCTGTGCACATAAAGCATAAGATCAGCAAAATAATTATAATTATGAAGATGAAATTATCACAACAAAACTAACATTCAAATTCAGATCACCTGTCTATAGAGAGTACATAGGTACTGGGATTCCAAGTACATTGAAGCCTGGACCAAGTGTTGGTTCGAGTATGGGATCGAATTTCTGGTGTACCCTATGCTAGGTTGTAGGCTAGCACCCCAAATACTATTGTCATTTTCTGCAAAATTTTATCTAGTCATCGAAGCAATTGTTCTATAAATTTTGTAGCTCGGTGGGACATGATGAAAAGAACAGTCGGAGCTATTATTTATTGATGTAGTAGAGTCCTAGGTCGTACATAGTGCAATTTTAAGGAAGAAAAGATCCAGGATTGCCAAAAATGCATGGAGGTTTCCAAGGCTAAGGGCATGGCTGTGAAGGAGGCGCTAGATGAGGTCGTGGACAAATCATATGTTATAATTGCAATCAGCCTGGACATTTTTCCAGGGATTATTAGAATCCCACTGCAATATATTGTAAGTATTTTTGTGCATTTGTTCATGAAATAGAATATTGTCCTACATTATTGGCTAAAATGCAGGAAAATCGCAATCAATAGCTTGCCCAAAACATACAAATGATGAGAGTTGATCCACACGAAGAAGATCTAAGTGTCAACATAGTGACACGAAGAGGTATCAATACTGGAGAAGACAAAGCTAAAGGAAAGAAGCATATGGAGCATACATGGGTTCGGAAAGCTAGAGAAAAGAATAATGGGTTCAATGTATAGTGCGAAAGAGAAACCTTCATGGAAGAAAAGAAGAATTTTATGAGCCCTGGAGCTTCGACATCAACAGTGCAGAGACAGCTGATTCCGCAGAAGAATAAACCCAAGGAGATTACTAAAACAAAGCAAGTTCATCCATCCATTCTAAATTCATTTTTGCAGACATGTATGAAGTTGTTAAGGGATCAAAAAGTTGTGGAAGTATTGCAGGATCTGATTAACAACTGCGCTGGCAAAGAAGAGCCACAATATCAACAGCAGGTAGTGAACAAGGCATATAGAAATAAGAAGAGAACCATCTAATAAATGTGGTTAACTATGTAGATAAGCGATTATGAAATGGACCAAGTCATTCTTGACCTATGATTACATGCAAATGTTTTTCCAAAGAAGACATGGGAACGAATGGGACGACCAAAGCAGTGGTGGTCACAAATTCAGCTAAGAATGGCCAATCAACATAAAATTATTCATATGGGTCAATTGCATGGCGTTGAAGTATACATTGATGGTCCAAATGTGTTATCAGACTTCAAAGTCATTGAGATTGTTGATGATAGAAATTTGTATCCTTGTTTTCTCGGATTCGATTGGGCTTATGATATGGAGGCCATAATTAATTTGAAGAATAGGAAGATGGTGTTAAAGAATGGTACCAGATTCATTTTCCATTTGGACCCCTCTGAAGGCATGCGATATTCAAAGCCAGTTTAGAATGAATATGGTGATATCGACAACATATGTAATATCACTACACAAGATGAAGATTAGATAAATCTGACCGTTGACAGAAGGATAAGTTGGGATTTTGATATCTCTTATGTTTTGGACTCCGACGAATAATTGGAGAATTGGAAAAATCGATTGCATGAGGTTTCTACTAAGTGGTGTAATATAATTTCCATATCACTTCACTACGTCACGTCATAGCTTTGTGACTTTCCCTATTATGATGGCACTGAGGATACTAACTTATTTCTTGATGAATTTGAGAAGAAGGTTCTCGAAGAGCAGCGATAGGAAGCTTTGGACTTCGCTTTGTGGTCCACCCCATTCAAATGATGGGGCGCGCATAGAGAAAATTTTAGAGGATGGGAGGAGTATTGCAAAATCATGAGGCTTAGGTTTGGTTATGCAGACACTAGGATCATGGAGAAGTACAATGGTAAGAATCATCCTCGCAAGAATTTTTCTCGTTTGACTACGACCTGGGGTGAAGAGCCTCAACCTGAATGGGTACACATATTCTTCCACACCATGGATATAATACCTTAGCAGTGGTATCTTGATACAGATTTACGCCATGGCACCACATATTGGTATGAGATGAATGAATGCTTCTTTTTGACCTATAGCTTTGCATATGGTTGGGATTGTATTAATGATGCTCTTTAGGAAGTCAGAACAAGAATATTCTGAATAACCATTGAGTTGACGTCTTTGTTATAGCCTGACTGGGGTGTGCAGTTAGAACTGGAATGATAAGGTTACAATGTGACTACTGAAGAAGGCGACGAGGATCCATGCAAAGTCAATATTCCTGAATCCAAAGGACAACACGAGGTTGCAGGTCCTAAATTAGAGATGCCTGGCATAGCACAAGCTAACAAGACTTGGAAATTTAACATAGGCTCAGAAGCAGATCCCAAGGTCGCAAATATTGGAGACTATTGGGACGATGATACGGTGAGTAAGGTCACTAAACTGTTTCATGAGTATTGGGATTTGTTTCTGACGAAGTTATCTGAGCTAAAAGGTATTGTAGGATATTTGGGAGTTATGTGAATTACTTTGAAGCTTGATGTGAAGCTTGTAAAGTAGCATATGTATCAGTTGAACCCAAAATATAAAGAGAAAGTAAGGGAGGAACTAAACAAGATGCTTAGTGCTATCATTATTGAACCAGTCAAAGAATCTGAATGGCTTATCCCTATGGTGGTCCAGGACAAAAATACCAAGGGAGAGATAAAGATTTGTGTCGATCTAAGAAAGTTTAATGATGCATGTGTCCATGATCCATTTCTGACACCATTCACTGATGAAGTTTTGGAGAATGTGGGAGTGCATGAAGCCTACTCCTTTAGATATGGGTTCTTAGGATACCATCATATCAAGATCACACCAGAAGATAGGAGCAAGACCACCTTCACGAATGAATGGGGCTCATTTCAGTACACATTCATGTTGTTTGGATTGGAGAATGCGCGGGAAATATTTTCCAGATTCGTCGTTGTTTTTGGACTATTTTAATCACTGCTAAATGACTAAGATGGTACACATAAATTATCAATCCAGGGACGTATTTTATTTTAATAACAGTTTCATTTTATGTGCCGATACATCATACCAGAAGAATAAATAAACCAAGAATAAATTGTTACTGAACCAATTGTTGAAAATTAACACTCATGTAGGAATAAAACAAGGATCTACAAGAATGTAATCACACTTCAGATACACCGGTATCTAGCGCACCACACAATAACTACACCAGCTGGTATTTATAATTTAATATGTGCAACAACATAATAAATACCTGAAACTGAAGCAGATATACATACAGCCGACACAACAAGAATAGCAATCCAAAAATACGCAGAAGCAAATATGAGATATACTATAGCTAATTTATTACTGCATTCCTTGCTAAAGAGGATAGCCCTTCCTCCCTAACAAGGTGCAGGAGAAGATATAAACTAAATAGGAATTAAATCCATCAACACATATAACAGCAACAATACGATATTTTGTATTATGGTGATTAAAATTACAGAGTCAAAATGGCGATACTATTATGTGCTAACCCCCTGACCTTAAAGGTCTGAGTGCTTATATAAAAGTTACATGTCCAGAAAATGAGGGACGGATCATTCATGAGAATCTTATGATTCTCATGCTGATCAAAATAAAGTAAATATAGTTACAACCGATTCCCTCAATAGAGTTTTGACTGGAAAAATATTTATTTCAATCAAAACTACCTGAGGCTTTTATTCTAAATGACAATATATGATGACTCCTACAGCTATCATTGGAATGCGACAGCTGTATCATAACAGATTTTGAAGACAGGTCAGCATCTGGAAGTTGACATTATGCAATCAACAGTGCGACTGCAACAATAGTCTGTAACAACGGATCTATAACATCATCGCAATATATTAGCATTGTGGTATAACAGCAGAGGTCATGATAGCAAAGGTGTTGACTCTTTGTGAGGTAGCAGCACCATGTAACAACACACTTTAACAGCATGCTCCCAACTATTTTTATGCGCCTATATGTTCTGGGTCTCTTGTGCTTAAAGTGGTATCTGAAAGAGTAGCAAAAAGACCAAAGAAATTCCTCCAATATTCACCCCAGTTAGCCACAAAAAGGAAACAATACATCACAATAATTAATGAGAACGACAATATCATGAAACACAATAAAGTTCCACTAGTTTATGATAAGGAAAATGAAAAAGGCAAAGGTATTCCCAACGTTGGAGGTCAAAAAGGCCAAAATGAGGGAAGAAAACATAGGGAATGGGTACAAAAATGACACCCAACATCTCGCCCCAACTGAAGTACTTGAATGTCCTCATGCAAAAAAATCTCAGCTTCCTCAGTAATATCTCCTATGCAAATCAGTGAAGTCATAGGCATTAGTTGTGCCTTCATCTGGAAACCTGTACCCTTGAGTAGCTACCAACTATCTTGGCCAGGACTCTTCCTCATAATCGCTCAGCGCATAGTGTTCCTAGTATTCCTCTACTGGAAACCATATTAAATGAAATTTGAATTTCAGTCCAATCCAGGAAGCACTGAGGGACTTTATTACCTAGGCATATGCTGATACATGTGTAACAACAACTATGAAATTTTGAAATGAAAAAAGGATCTCCTTCCAGCAACCCAACACTATTAGCTTCAATGTGTTTGAGGAATCCTAACAATGCTCAGCTCTTCATCTGTGAAAACTGATTGAGGCAGAAATCCATAATTCTTCTCCTATAGGCAGCATTTGATTCCCTTGTCCCAAGAGTACTTAAAATCTTTATAAATTCCTGCCTAATTTCAGCGGCCCTTCCTGGTTCAACTCGAATCCATAACGATGTATTCTCTTCATTAGTCTCCATTGATTTTTTGGACAGATGCCACTTGATCTGATTTCTCATAAATGAGATGAAAGCACATAGTTGCAAGTACCCCATACATGAGAATACAGTTGCTACCATCTGCATACTAGCATGCTCACAAATATTGTTGTGCAAAAACATCTTTCACAACAAGCTTTGTTCAACAAAATCAGAAGCACGAAAAACATTTAAAAAGGTGTGGATAGAAGTACCCACATATGGCCTATCTTCCATAATAGCTTTTAACTGAATTAAATAGTAATGTTCCCACAGAAAAATAGGGTAGGACAGGGAAGGTCGCCTGCACCCCAACAAGTTGAGGGCAAGGTCATGAAGCTTCCATTTATCATTATTCAAATCATGAACCTGTTGCTGTAACAGCAGTAGTTGTTCCTTATTTTTCTTTGCAGCTTCCTTCTGCTTCCATTCCTCCCAGTCTCTCTTCAATTATTACGTTGTCCATTTCTCCTGTAGGGCACTCATTTTCTCTTGATGGTCTTTTAGTGATATCATTCCCTCCTGCAGGGAAAGTGCCTCCTGTTTCAATTTCTGCAACTCAGAGGTCAGTAAAATATTCTAAGAACTCCATCCCATAGTGGGACATGGTGTTCCACTACATGCAATATCAATGGTGGGTGTGACAGCCTCTCTAGGGTGGGACTGCTCCACCTCAGTTGTTGGTTCTTTTGTAACAACAACTTCATAGGTGGGATATTGTGTAGAAGTCTTCTTCATCTCACCTTGTTTAGCCTCTATATCCACTGATGGTTCCTCTTTAACAATAGTGGCCTCTACAGTTTCTTTTTTGTTGGCTTCCAGTTCGATTACCATTGGAGGTTCTGGTTTAACTACTACTTCTTCTGTAACAACAGTATCTTCAGCATGTTCTTGAGGAGTAGCCTCCCTAGGCTCTGTTTGTTAAGTATATTAATAGTGTAGTCCCTTATTATGTTAGTGTAGGCCCCCTTATTGTTATTTTTGTACCCCTGTAACCCCCATATTCTTATTATTGTGCCCTTACATTATTATTGTTAGGTCCGCTAGGATTACATTGTGGTCCCACTAGGATTATATTGTGGCCCCATTGACTCCTATATATAGAAGGAGGTTTTGGTCATTTGTATCATCCAAGAATTGTTCATTCATGTAATGTATTGGATGTTGCCCCTTTGAATTGGCCTATTTATTAAGCGTTGATATCTCTTTTCTTCTATTTTTGGAGCTGGTTTCACAACATTTGGTATCAGAGCTTTGGATTCTAGGGTTTTCGCTGCTGGAAACTAGTCATCGTGGAATTTTCACTATAATTTTTTTTCTATGAAGATTCAGAAGCTGAAATGTTTAGAGTGCGAAACTAAATTCCTGAGGAACATCGTTGCAAAATTTCGGAGCTTGGTTTGCAATATCTTCAGAGATATGATCTGTGGAAGTTAAGGCTTTTTGCAGGCTCCTGAATTTAACCTAAACAGGTCATCGCAGAATTTTCGCTATAACTTTTTTTCTACGAAGATTCAAAAGCTGAAATTTTTGGAGAGCGAAGTAAAAACCTTGGGGAACATCGTCGCAACATTTTAGAGCTTGGTTCACAATATTTTTGGAGGTATGATCTGTGGAAGTTAGGTCTTTTTCAGGCTCCCTAATTTCATCTCAAAGAGGTGATCGTGGGAAAATCTTCATAACTCTCTCTCTGAGCATCGGATTGGCATTCTGTAAAAAGTGGCTGGAAGTACACAGAATTTATTTTCCTATCTATAAATTTCAGAACCAAAGGAGCAAACAGTGACACGTGGCAAGTCATACAAGTTTGCGCTACTAAACCAGTCCATAATTAGGTCATTGTGGGAGATTGGAAATAACTTTGTCTTGAAGAATCAAAATCAAGTCAGACCTGTGGAATTTGAAAGAAGCTTCAAAGGACTAATACAAGGCCAAATTTTAGATATTGAGGATCTTCAATTATATATATAAGTCAATTTCAATATCGAACTTCTCAAAATCAAGAAAAAGTTGTGTATTTGGTTTTTAAAATTGCATAACATTGGTTTGAAAAAGAAGTTTGAAGTGATTCCAAGGGAATATTTTAGAATTTTTATTAGTATTGGGTTTTATAATGCCTCAAAAAAATAATTCCATACCCATTAAGCCCTCAAAAATATATACTATGACGCATGAAGAGGAACAATTGCAGTATGAGATATCAAAATTAAGGTACCAAGTGCAACAAATTTCGATCTTACGAAGAGAAACCGAAGATGACATAGATGGTTTAAAAATAGAAATGGAGGCTAATTTGGATGGTTTGAAGGATCAAATAATAGCTAATATGGATGATAAATTAGTGGAAGATCACATTGAGCATCAACAACAAGTTCTCCAACTCTCAAAGGATAACCTAACTATGGTGTAGAATCTAATGAAACAATAGGAAGATCAACATCACATCGAAAGAAGTTCTGAAGCAGTCACAGAAACAAGAACTTGACAAGTACAATCAATTTCAGAGTATCTCAGCAAGTGGAAGAACTTTCCTATAGAAGATTCCACATGGGAGGATGAGAATTTTATACAGAAGCATCAAGGAATAATCAAGCGTTAAGGACAACACTTGTTTGAAGGAGAGGGGCATGTTAAGTCCCTATATTAATAGTGTAGTCCCTTATTATGTTAGTGTAGACCCCATTATTGTTATTTTTGTACCCCTGTAACCCCCATATTGTTATTATTGTGCCCTTACATTATTATTTTTAGGTCGGATAGGATTACATTGTGGCCCCACTAGGATTATATTGTGGCCCCATGGACTCCTATATATAGAAGGAGGTTTTGGTCATTTGTATCTTCTAAGAATTGTTCATTCATGTAATGTATTGGAGGTTTCCCCATCGAAGTGGCTTATTTCTAAGGCATTGATATCTCTTTTCTTCTATTTTTAGAGCTAGTTTCACAACACTATTTTAGTCTCCCTAGAGCAGGTGCTTACCCGACAAACTCTATACCCTGCTGCTTCTAACTCTTGGGAACATGCTGCACATACAAATCCTTGATTTTCTCCCCCCAGGTTTCTTGACAGCTTCAGCTACGGTATATAGCCCTAAGGCTTCTAATTTCCTAGCTTCGGCTAATCTCTACTTTAACTATTCATTTTCTTTCTTTAAATTTTCAATTTTTGAAAGCAGAGTATGAGTTTCATTCCTACCTGGCAAGGAGGGTTCTTTTTCTTCTTCTTCTAGTTCTTCTGCCTTCTCCTACTTCTCGACTGTAGGCGACGGTTTTGTTGGCATTCTAAATTTAACCCTTTGTTTCGGTCGTTTGTCTCCAATAATCTTATCAATGGTCCTTTTCCCAATTCTGGCCTTGGTGGACTGGGTTGGATGCTAGCCTCTTCATGAATTTCTCCTGAAATCTCAACTTGTTTCCCTCAGCTCATCTTGGGTATTTTCCGTTTGAAATCCTCATAGCTCTTTCTTTGTTTTTTTAATGCATCCAAAAAATCAGTTTGATAAGACCATGGTTGGTAACACAAGCTTCAGGGTGTGCTGCCATTTTGACTGCTGCATCCATATGCTTGATATTTCCCAACAGGAAATATGGAAGATTGATCTTCTCCTGGTGCCGAAGATGGTTCAATAAAGGAAAGTGATAATTAAAGATAATTGTATACCTTCCCTCACAGGTAATGTACTTTATCAAATTCCGGGAAATATCTACCCAAGGTTAGGGAAGTGATAGTCTAACAACCCCTTTTCCTTTCTTCTCGAGCTTTTCTTCTCCTACAAGGAAATCCTCCTTCAGAGAAGGATCATTAACCTTCGTGTTAAACCATATTTTTCCTTCGACCGACAATGTGGTTACTTAGGAAACAAATTCTTCTGTAACTTCGATCCGCAGACCCCTAATTTTGGTTTGGTGGTCGTTCAAATTCTTGTTGAATTCCATCGCAATTGTTTCATCCGAGCCCTTCAACCTCTAAAAGTGCTCAAGCCACCCAGCATCCCTAAATATATAATATGCTTCTGGACAACTCTGTAAAGCTTCAATGGAATCCAGCTCATGTCTCAATGTTTATCCTCCCGCTGTTAACCTTAATTAATCCTTAAGCTCAACCAACCAGGATATTTATGCACTACTTGCTATCTTCTAGCAACCTGCTCTGCTATCTTGCATTGAGAATTTTGACTAAGGGTGCAAGAACTTCTGGCGGAGGGAGATGATGGAATGTCATGGCGAGAGGTGAAAATATTTTAAATCACTAATTCATACTTGCACACACCTTATATTAATGTCCAATTATGGAAAGTGACGTGCTTCAAGTACGAATCCCCTTTTCGGCAAGATCTAGTCATGATTGGTTGTCATAGTATTCAATTCAATGCATGGGCATTAATGGCATCTTTAAGGCTAACAAATTTCTTGTAATAATTACAAGATTTATCTCCCCCCCCCATTTTAATGATGAAGGTAGTCCATGGGCGTCAAAAGGATTGTTATTAATCTTGCCATAATCATCGAATTATTAGAGGATGGTGATGTTACCTTTTCAATGACGTACATGAGAAGACGTGAAGGAGGAAATTGATTTAATGGTGTGATTGACCCAGCAGTCGTGGAGGTCTCCTTTAAATCTTGTAATAATTGATGCATGTCAGTACGGCGACCAAGATTCAAAACATTGTTCATGGAAGTCAGCTATTACATATGTAACAGCTAAGACAACCACTACGCTATCCTTCATAAAACATTATGGTTAGGAAAAATAAATATTGAAAACAAATGGGTAACATCATATTTGTAAAATATGCAGGAAAGAAAGGATGATGTTCTGGAAAAAAAATGGGTGTATCAGCCATGAAAAAAGTGGTTTTCAACTGCTACCAATCGTTTGACTACGCCCCAAAAGAGGTTTTCACAGTCATATTCTTATATTATTATTATTTTTATTTATTATTATTATTATTATTTATTTTTATTTTTATTTATTCATTTATTTATTTATTTATTTATTTTATTTATTCTATTTATTTTATTTATTTTTTTGTTTTTTAAATAGGTGTAACAGCTGCCACAAGAGTGGCTTTTAGTTGTTACACTTATTGGAAATTACAAGTTCAGACTACATAGGGGAACATCCCCCTGCTGCTATAACATGAAGATTAGAGTCCACGACAATGTTAATAAATGAATCATTCGAAGCAAGTTGATGATATAACCTTAGACGGTTCCCATTAACCAGTAACAGTGTCTTAGCACTATCAATGGTAACCAATTTTACAGTCCCATTGTCAAAGACTGTGTCTACTTCGTAAAGACCTAGCCATTTGGTGCAGATCTTGCCTTTGAAATCCTTGAATATTGAATCATACAAGAGAGCCCAATCTCCTTTTTGAAATTTCTTCTTCTTAATGAACATGTCATGCCATCTAGCTCATTGTTGTTGAATGATCTATGTCTGATGAATGGCAGCCAACCATTTCTCTTCCAACTCATTGAGTTGATTCAACCTTTGTCTTTATGTTGTACTTAAATCCAGATTAACCTGTAATTTCATTCTCAATGTTTTTATTTCAAACTCTATGGGGAATAAGGGATTCTTACCGTACACCAATTCATATGGTGATAAGCCCATAGTATTCCTGCATGTTGTTTTGTAAGCCCACAGTACCTCTCGAAGTTTTTCAACCTAATTCCTTCGGTGGCTGGCTACTGTATTTGTCAAAATTTCCACAATAAATTTGTTGGTGCTTTCCACTTGACCATTCATGCCAAAATGTTGGATTTTTTTAGTCACTGTTAAATGACTAAGAAGGTACACATAAATTATCAATCTAGCGATGACTTTTATTTCAATGAAAGTTTCACTGTCTGTGCTAGTACATCATACTAGAAGCAGAAATAAAACAAGAAGAAATCGTTGTTGAACCAATTGCTGAAAATTAACACTCATGCAAGAATAAAACAAGGATCTACAAGAATGTAATCACACTTTAGATAAACTGGTATCTAGTGTGCCACACGATAACTAAACCAGTTGTTATTTCTAATTGAATCTGTATAACAGCATAATAAATACTTGAAACTGAAGTAGATCTACTTACAGCCGACACAACAACAATAGCACTCCACAAATACGCAGAAGCAAATATGAGATATACTACAGCTACTTTATCACTACAGGCCCTACTAACGAGGAGGGCCCTTCCTCCCTAACAGGTTGCAAGAGAAGATAGAAACTAAATAAGAATTAAATCCGTCAACACATATAACAACAACAATACAATATTATGTATATGGTGATCAAAATTACAGAGTCAAAATGGCGGTATTTTTTTGTGCTAACCCCCTGACCTTAAAGCTCTGAGTGCTTATATAAAAGTTACATGTCCAGAAAATGAGGGACAGATCATTCATGAGAATCTTACGATTCTCATGTTGATCAAAATAAAGTAAATTTAGTTACAACCGATTCCCTCAATAGAGTCTTAATTGGGAAAATATTGATTTCAATCAAAATTGTTTGAAGTTGTTATTATAAATGGAAATATATGATGACTCCTATAACTATCATTGGAATGTGATAGCTGTAGTGTAAAAAATTTTGAAGAAAAATTAGCATCCAAAAGTTGCCAGTATGCAATCCACAACGCAACTGTAACAACAGTCTGTAACAACGGATTTGTAACAACGTCGCAGTGTAGCAGCATCATGGTGTCACAATAGAGGTCATGACAGCGGAGGTGTTGAATCTTCATGAGGTATCAGCACCATGTAACAGCACATTGTAATAGCATGCTCCCAACTGGTTCTATGCGCCTGTATGTTCTGGGTCTCTTGTGCTTAAAGTGGTATCTGAAAGAGTAGAAAAAGGACCAAAGAACTTCCTCCAATATTCACCCCAATTAGCCACAAAAAGGAAACAATACATCATAATAATTAATGAGAACAACAAGATAATGAAACATAGTAAAGTTACATTGTTTTATGATAAGGAAAATGAAAAATGAAAGGGAGTCCCAAGGTTGGAGGTCAAAAAGGTCGAAATGAGGGAATCAAACGTAGGGAATGAGTACCAAAATGACACCCAAAAATCATGGCGTTTAAAGAATATATCAAAAAAAATTTGGAGGTGTATTTCGATGACTGGATAGTCTTCAGATTGTTAAAGAAACATGTTTCTAGTTTGTGCTTGATGTTGGATACCTGCAGGAAGTATAAAATCTCCTTGAATTTGAAGAAATATATTTTTTGTGTGTCATATGGTATATTGGTGGGGCACATTGTTTGCAAGAAGGGATTGATGGTAGATCCTGCGAAGATCGTTGTGATTATAAATTTGGAACCACCAATGAATGTGAAGCAGCTATGCATGATGCTTGGTCATACGAGTTATTATAGAAATTTCATAAAGGCCTACGCACAGATCACTGCACAAATGGAAAAACTATTGAATACGGATGTCAAGTTCTGTTGGGATGATGACTGTCAGACGGGCCTCAATGTGTTGAAGGAAGAGATGGTCACTCCACCAATTCTAGTTTTTCTAGATTGGAAGAAGGAGTTACATGTACATGTCGGTGCATCCTACATAGCTTTGGGAGTTGTATTAGCGCAACCAGGAGAAGGTGATCTAGATCACCCTATTTATTTCACAAGCTGGAAGTTGTCTAAATCGGAAATGAATTACTGCACCACATAGCGCGAAGGGTTAGCGATGGTCTATGCGCTGCAGAAATTTCGACATTATTTATTAGGTGTGCACTTCAAAATGTTCACCAATCATTCTGCGTTGAAATACCTAGTGAACAACCCTATGTTGGGGGGGGGGGGATTTGGAGGTGGCTATTGCTATTTCAGGAGTATGATCTTGAAGTGATATTCAAGCCAGGACGTTTGAATTTTGGGCCTAATTATTTGTCCAGGATTGATACAAGAAAAGAGAAACCAAATGTTGAAGAAGGATTACTTGATGCAAATTTGTTCGTGATTTGGGTTGCGGATGAGAATTTTGCGGATATCATTCAGTTTCTAACTACAAGAGTTGCACCGACGTAGTATACTACACAGCATAAGAAAGAGTTGGTAGTGAAAGAAAACAAATTTTATTTGATTACCGGACATTTATACAATATGGGGGTTGATGAGATACTGAGAAGATATGTCCCTGAACATGAGTGACACAACATTTTGGTTGAAGCGCATGGCAGAGTTTCTGGAGGTAACTACGTAGGCAAGGCCACTGCATAGAAGATCCTGTGAGCTAGACTTTGGTCGCCCATGCTGCATAAGGATTCGAAGGAGTATTTTATCGCTCTTGATGTGTGTCAGAGGAACAGAAAACCATCGTGAAGGGATGAAATGGCACTGCATCCTCAAGTCACTTTGCAGGCATTCGATAAATGGGAAATTTATTTTGTGGGATCGAATGATGCCTGAGGGAAGAAAAGAGGTGCATAGTACATTATTATTGTGACAGATTACCTCACAAGATGGGATGAGGCACAAATTTTCAAAAATTGCAGTGTAAACATGGTTGTGAAGTTTATTTTTGAACATATTTTGTCAAGGTTTGGTTGCCTGAAGATCTTGATGAGCAATAGGGGTACACATTTCTTGAACAACACTATTGAAGCATTAACCATGGATTTCTTAATGCATCACCACAAGAGTACACCATATCACTCACAAGAAAATGGGATAGTTGAGGCCTTTAACAAAATTCCAGAGAACACTTTGACTAGCATGTGCAACGTCAACAGGGATGACTGGGACTTGTGAATTCCCATAGTTTTATGGGCCTAAAAAAATAAGTTGATGATTTAGACTTCGTTTTGATTATTCTATGGGCAGGAAGCCATGATTCCAATGGAATACATCGTTCCTAGTCTTTGACTCGTAGCAGCCACGGATATGATGTACAATGATATTATGGAGTAGATATTGGAGAAATTACTCGCACTAGATGAGGATAGGTTCATTGTTGGATTTCACCAACGGGTGCAGAAGGAGAGGGAAAAATAATGGCATGACCAGACTATTTAGAAGAATAATTTCAAGCATGGTGACTTAGTTTTTTTATATGACAGTAAGTTTGTGAAGTTTCTAAGTAAACTGCAAATACACCAACTGTGGTCGTACAATGTCAGGATAATTTCAATGGGGGGTGCAGTTCAACGCGAGAAGCTGAATGGTGAGTTGTTCCCTGGACGTATCAATGGTAGCATACTAAATTTATACACGGACGACTTTGCCCCTGGGGATTCACATTGACTATATGGCTAGAAAAGAGTACTAATGCTCCACGCAGTTGAAAGAGATCATGGGAATATAAATTACTCTATTGAAGGAATACTTCGTCGTAGTCGAAGTATTGTGCGGGATGTAGGATCATGGCGAAGCTGGAGGAAATTTCACTGAAGGAAGAAGGATTGCGCCGTAGAGGCAGGTATGATGTATTTCACCCAGAATATGACTGTTGGAACCAAAATGAACCAAAACAGTTGATTTGACAAGTACTTGACCGTTAAAAGGATAGGGGAGGATGAATTTAGTAGGCATATACGGGCAGATATGCTGTGAAATATACGTTTATGAGGTGTATCTGAAGAATATCATGGAGTTTGAATTTTAATTTTACTATAAATTAGGCATCCCTCTCCACATTCGAAAACTTTTCACTCTGGGATTTAGAATTGAGATTTTTCCCTTGAGAGAGAGTTCAGCATTCCACTGCATGTCAGATTACATTTTTAAATCATTTAAAGGATCGTTGATCAAGGTAGGGTTGGGACACATAATGAAATCAAGACCCCTAGCTACTGTAATAGATTTGAGGTCACCGAGGAAACAAACCAGTGCAGGCGAAGTGCCATTTAAAAAGAATAAGAAGCTAGTGCTTCGCACGTCGCCCAGGAAGAAAATTCTAAAAGAGCAGCGGTCTAAGGTAACACAATATAGGTAGAAGCAGGCCATTGAGGTAGAGGATTCGGATGAGGAAGAAGTCTTGCATAAAGGATTAGAGTACATTAATGCAGAAGAGGAAGAACTTATTTCTAGGTTTCCCCCATATATTCCACCATGGAAACTGACAATTGTGAAGCCTACGAAGGATCTAGACATAATAAAGTATAAGATGTTTACACCCTTGCTGCCTTAAGAAGTATCAGTTGAGGGAGAGTTGTTGGGAAAAGTGCCACAACTACGCATGGAGGATTTAGATTTCAATGACCACATCAAGAACCCTCAATTTGATCCAAGTAGGTATTTTTTCTTTGTATACTATGAAGCTACTGGAGTGACAAGGGTAGAACCAACAAAGTGGGTAACAAGAATTCAGAATGGAGGGTTGTTGAACATGCTATACGTTCCGCACTTTGGGCGCAATATTATCAATACAATATATGTGCGCCAACTATTGGACCTAATGCACGATGATTGTCTATGGTTGGGGGAATGAGTCCTCATTGATGCAATGTTGATCAGGAAGATCACTACACTTTTTTATCTGAGATTGGACCCCACTGAAGAATTAGTAGGCAAGGACTAGGATAAGAAGTTGGTCGACAAGATGAAGCAGGATTATGGCCTGACGAAGGGAACCAAGGGTTACTCTACTAACTCCATCAAACATATGTCAGTGTGATTTTCCACACATATTCTTGTAGGCAAGATCATGTGGAAGTGTCATGCAAAAGAAGTGTTAGCACCAGTAGTCTCTCTGGATGCGCAGTGTAGCAAAGGCGTAGTATACAACTCGGTGAGATATTTGTACAAGGATTTCTTAGATGATTGTAGAGAAGCACAGGAGGATGGAAAGAAGTTCCACTATGTGTGGCTCTTACTCTTAATCGTGTTGATGGCATGGAAGGATCCTGACGAATCACAGTTCCCCACTGCGGACTCGGATATCTACGAGGTCACACAGTATGCCTCCCTGTGAAATTCAAAGGAGCCTACTTGAGTAATGGAGAATAAATTATTTTTGGTTGGGTTTGAGATGATTCTACGCACAATGATCAGCCAGAAGCCATGACTATCACCAAGTATTTTTTCATAATATCGATGGGTCGCTGACTTTAAAGCAGACTTTCACCATGTGAACCTCACGAGGGCTTCACTGTAGGAGAAATACCATAGCACGAGGGTTCATATTGGAGGATATATAATGAGGAAAAAATGACATAATATATTGAGGGATATATAGAGGGTAAAGGGTTTTTATATTGGGAGGTATAAATAATGGAGCTCAAAGTTAATGAAAAAATATAAAGGGGTATAAAAAATGTTAATGAAAAAATGGATACGTACAATATATAATAAAAGTAGGGTATTTTTAAATTCGGAAGGTGTATTGGGTTTATACTGGTAGGGGGTTAAATAATGTGATTTTTACACGTATTTTCCAATATGTACTCAAATTAAGGGTATTGTTTAATATGTTATGATCGAACGTATATGTTAGAGGTTCATTGAGTGAAGCCCCCATGGTGCACCTCCGAGCAAAGAAGGGCCTTGCAGAGGTTTGGTATGAGCTTCAGTGCCTGGTCACAGAAGATGATGTGGCAAGCATTTTAAGTGTACTGGCCAAGTAATTGGCTAACTCCGTCCACTAAAGGATCGGAGACACAGCATGAAGGCATGAGTGGCGCAGACCAGAAAGGACACAAAGAAGCAGCCTAAGCATGTCACCTTCATGACTAATAAGGAGTCTGAAAAAGAATCTGAGAGTGAAACAGAGAAAGATTCTCTAGAGACACGAGGGGGTGATGATCAGGGTGGTGATGACACATTTATGGATCCATCATACCTCCCTTCCCCTTACATTCTAAAAAGGATACAGCCCCTAGGTGATGGAGGCACGTGGAAGAAGGTGAAGTCAGATAGGTCCGCCAGCCCAGAAGCGTTGGTCCTCAACGAGGGGGACTTCGATGAAATTGGTGACATTGTTCGGCACATAACCTTACATTTATGGGGCAACATTGAGGACCAGTATAATAAGGTATTGGTTGAGTTCCACAAGGGCCTCTAAGATTTACAGGTTCAAACGAGCGCAGTCCAAGCGACTGTGATTCAAGCGAATGGGCTTCAAGCGAGCGTGGTTCAAGTAAGTAGGGCACAAGTAGGTGCGAGTACAGCAGAGAAAGAGATGGAAATTATGGTTGATATTTGTGTGGTGCCGAAACCTGCAGGTAGCTTATTCTTTGACACTACTAAGATTCAGCAGCAGGTGACACTTTGGTAGAACACCAGGCTCAACCTTGTTGTGCTAGCTTTGAAGGCATTACACGAGTTCCACAAGGGCGTTACTGAAGAAATTTAGATCTGAGAGCAACACGCCCTATTGATTATACATGATGTTAAGCGAGAGAGAAAGAAAATGGTTGAGGGAAAGCAGCAAGTCACCCATGAGTGTGATGAGGAAGTTGTGAATAGGAATAAATTGGAGGCAACGATCACCAAAGTATGTTGTGAACTTCCAGATTTGCATATTCAGGCCGAGGCAGCACCAGAAGACAAATTTGAAAAGCTCGCGATGGTCTTGATAGACTCCAAGGAAAAAATTGACAAGGTACGACTTGAGCTACAGACGAAGATCATTCAGTTACAGTTGTAGTTGCAACCAGCTACTCCACCAGAGGTCCGAGAGCAATGCACAACAAAGATTAAGGTTTTCAATGACCAGATTGAATCCACAGTCCAGGAATGCCTCCGAGTATTTGAAAACACTATGGATGTCTGGGGCTCACTACAGGAGGACCCTCATGTGCAGAATATTGAAGTAGAAATCCATGAGAAATTGGAACATATGGACCAGATTAAGATTACCGCAAATACTCTAGCACTGGTACTGCGGTATCCCTGTCTCCAAGAGGGTAAATTTTTGCAGGGACAAATTGATGAGCTACATCGAAAAGGAAAAACTATTAACAACCAAAACATAGCCATGGGAAGATGAAGCCAGTCAGTTGTCACATACTATGGAGAAACAGTTGAAAGCATTGTGCTAGATGTAGAAGGAAATTACTCAGAAAATGGTCGGGCCAGCCACAGAGAAGTTGTTGACCAAAGTATGAGAAGTTGAAAAGTAATGCACTGAGACAATCCTACCACTGAAGAATTATTTTAGTAGCATCAAAGTGAAGATTGAGGGTGCACCAGCAGAGTGACTTCGGACGAGTCACATTTTTGTGTTGGGGGTCTATCGGATAGGGTACCGCTAGGTTGAAGATTTGATAAAGACTTAGCATTTTGAGGAGCAGATCTTGCTGAGCGAAGATGTAATAGAATCTTAGGGGCTTTGGAGTGGATCAAAGTCCCTTATTTTGTAAAGGGATGGGAATACTTTGTATACTTAGAGCTCCACCCATGGTTTTTGGACCATGGTATTGTAAAAGATATATATATATATATATATATATATATAAGGAGTCTAGAAGTAAGAGGTCGATAACTCATGAATCAATCATAGAATGCATTTGGATGTAAGGTTGTATTGAGCCTGTATTTTGTGTTTTGTGCGAAAGGGAAGGCTTTTGCAATTAAGTGCGCAGAGACCTTAGAAATTATGCAGCTGAGTGCACAGGGCAGAAAGTGTTAGATTTGAAGTAATAAAATAATGCATGAAGACAGATCTGTGTCCTTTACTTGTGTGTTTTTATTTTTCTGTTCTTTTTATATTTGTTCCAATTTAGGGTTTTTATATATATTTTCATCGCGAAGTCTGGATTATAGATTCTTATGTTGATTAATGCATGTTCAAGTGGAATCGCGTAGTTTGAAAGATATTTAACTAGAAGTGTTGAACAATGACTACATAGTTAGCATGTTTATTCTATGAAGCTCTGATAAGTGATAAAGAGAAGATAAGCCCTAAAGCCACACTCCATAGCCCCTCTAGATGCAAAAACTTGGTTCTAGCATCCCCTAATATTGCCTCGGGTGAGACTTCGGTCTACGCAGCAGATCATTGCAAAAAAGGTCAGTAATAATGGGTTTTGTTAATCTGCGTAGCCATATCTGAACTTGGGTCTAGGCCCCATGAAGTCAACATTGCATGCATAATCTGTACAACTTGTAAAATTATACAACTGATAGTACATTTCTCTTGAACTCCAATATCAACTAGGCAACTCAAATTTCATGCATTCATGAGCTAATTTAGGTTTATTGATTCGTTAACTGATTAAAAATTGAATTTACACCCCATTGCCTGACCTCCCACTAGTTCCTCCAACAATTGGAACTAGTTTAACTAACCTTAACTCAATTTAACTGAATTAAATTGATACAACTGAATTTAACTCAACCTAGGATCTGAAAACTTAGGAATCATTGTACACAACTCAAGTTCATGTCCCCAGCTTGAATTAACTAATATAACTAAGTGATAACAATTATTTCAACTCAGTTATCTCATTCAAGTTGTCTGTTGATGTGGAATTTCGATTTTCTCCTAATTTAATCAAAGGAAAAATTAAATTGAAAATTTAATGTTGCATTTTCAGCACTCCCTCTCATCAAGAAAGGGTTATCATATACCCCAATCATGCCTCTATGGAACTCAAATTTTCATCTTGAAAAATCCTTTTTCAAAATATACGCATCTTGTTCCTCTGTCGGAATGTACTGCAACAACATGATCTGCATCTGCACACAATCTCGTAGATGGTGGTAATGGATATCAATGTGCTTGGATCGATCATGAAAACCACGATTCTTAGAGAGTTTGATACAACTCTGATTGTCACAGTAAATCACAGTAGGATCCACCATCAGACCAAATAACCCAACAAGAATCTTCCTCATCCAGATAGCTTCACAAGTTGCTTGACTGGAAGCCATGTACTCTCCTTCTGCTAATATGAGTGCAAATGATCTTTGCTTCCTATTATACCAAGAAACTGCTACTAACACAACACTACAAATTTCTTCTTAAGTGCTCTTCTGATCTAAGGGCCTTCCTGCCCAATCTGTATTTATGAAGCCTTGCAACTTGACTCCCTCTATACATCTATACTAGATTCCAAACCGATTGGTGCCTCTTAGGTACTATAGTGCATGTTTAGCAACCCTCCAAAATAATTTGGTTGGTTGAACCATGGCTTAGCTCAACTGATTGACCACATAACACATGTTTGGTCATGTTTTCACCAGATACATGAGTGAACCCACCAATTTCCTGTACATTGTAGCATCCACTTCCTCTCTTGAAGTGGCATCCTCTTTCCTCTAGTTGGTCGCTAGAGGACTCTCATTAGGGGAATTTTGAGGTCTAAAATGGGCCTCCTAAGGAAATTATAAAATAATAGTGGAAATAATAAAATAAGATTTGATGACATCATCAAATTTTATATGAAAAAAAAGAAAAACTACTTTTTCAACTCATATTTTCAACTTATCTCCCAAATTTTTTACTCAAATTTCGAGTGGGAGTACTCGTTGGATGAAAAATTTAATTCCCCATCCAAGGACTACCCATGTTTCATACTTTAGATGGACCTTGCTAAGCGAAAAATGTGAAATACATGAAAAACGCAATTGCAATCACGTTTTTATCACGTTTTTTCATGTATTTCTCATTTTTCGCTTAGAAAAGCTCATGGAAAGTATGCAACATGGGTACTCCTTAGATAAGGAATTAAATTTTGCATCCAACGAGTACTCCTGCTCGAAATTTGAGTAAAAAAATTGGGAGAAAAGTTGAAAAAGTAGTTTTATTATTTTATTATTTTTTAATCTTTTTACCCTTTTACTTAAAAAATGGTGAATCATCCCCCATGGTTGACATTATCATCCTGAATCCTATTGGTTCTTATAAAGTTTATTTTGGTTGTACATTTTTCTTAGGAGGCCCATTATAGACCTCAAAATTCCCCTAATGCCATGGGTTTGAATCTGTCCATGTGGAACTTCTCAAGTATCTCATTGGAATACTTTCCTTGAGAAACAAACAGTTCCCCTTCTCTCTTCCACACTTCCAAACCAAGGAAATAATGCATTAACCCCAAGTACTTCATTTCGAACTCTCTTGCAAGGTCCTCCTTGAAAGACCTGATAAGTTGTTCATCATTGGTCAAAATCAATTCATCAACATATAATGCTATAATCAAAATTTTATTTTTTACCATAATGTGGTAAAGGTTTGCATCTACTTCACTTTTGGTGAAGCGAAAAATGATGATGTAGATATCGATCCTAGTGTAGCAAACACTGGGTGCTTGCTTCATCCCATACAATGCTCGCTTGAGTCAACACACATGTGACTCTTTGTCGAAGGTCTCAAATCCTTCAAGTTGTTCAGTGTACATCTCCTCCTCAATAACTCCATTGAGGAATGTTGTCTTCACATCCATCTTGAGGATTTTCCACCCCATCTATGCAGCCAGAGTGAGAATTGATCTAATGGAAGAGTACCTTTCTACAAGATCAAAGATATTTTCATAGTCAATCCCTTCTACCTGAGAGTACCACTTAGCCACGAATATGGCCTTGTGCTTCTCGATGCTTCTGTCTACTGCATGCTTTACCTTGTAAATACATCTCGTACCCACCACTGACTTGTCTGCAAGTCTTGAGACCACTTCCCAAACATGGTTTTTGACAATGGAATCATATTCCTCTACCATAGTTGTTGGGTAAAATTAATTTCTTAGTAAAAAAAACTAATCACCTAATCATTAATTATCAATCCAAGGAACGTCTTTTTGTTTTAAGGCAATCGGAAAAATATATGCAAGAAAATACCAACAGCTAACATTGGTTCTATATGATTATGTTCTACACTATCAAGTTCATTCAAAAAGAAATAAAATGTAAGACTTGAAAAACAATACTAAATCTCAAAAACAGAAATTAAATGACAGGAAAATAATTATGCTAATCACACTACTTGAATCAATAGTAAATTAAACCACACATTACTAAATTATAAATTTAACCTATTGTACCCAACATAATTCAAATGTTAATCTATAACAATAAATTAAATGAAATCGAGAAATTGCGAGAAATAACAAATATGGAAAATGCATCAAACAAAAAATTACTTTTAAACAAAGAAAAATTAATTTAAGGAACAAAAATTGAAATTAAAATAAACAAGCACGCAACTAAACTACATGTTCAAGGTAGCACCTCGTCCAAGGTAGTGGGCCCAACTGCCCAAGACTCAGTTTTTTCTTGAAAAATAATTCAGATGAGATTACAAGTAGAAGATGTAGAACTCAATGTATAGCTTCCTTCATTAAAATATATCATAGAAATAATTACATCAGAATGAAGCTCTTAGATTTTCCTGAAATTTAACAATTGTTCATCTCCTATTCAGCAATTGTTCATTCCAATGCAGCAATTGTTCATTCTCCCCTCTTTGATCTTTGTTTTCATTTAAATATACAGAGAGAAAAGGGAAATTACAACTAAATTGATTACAAAATGATTTTCCAATAAAATTATAGATTGTCTACAACAAATTGATCAGAAATAACATATCTGAAATATATTTCCATCACGATTCAGCTGGAACAAGTTGAATATGCTATTGCAATTGGAAGAATTTGGAAAATGGCCACAACAACAAATATGATGAAATCATCTTTGAAGAACCTTCCATTTCTCTCAATATAGAACAAATTGTGGAAAACATCTCATTAAAAAATTGAATTGGTCCGTTCTGCACAAAACCCATGTCTCAGATTTTCAAGATTCATATTCATTTGTCCGAAATCACCAACACAATATCGTCACTTTTTATCCCAACGAGTTTCTGAGTTGGAGTAGTTGAAGATCAAATTTTCAATTTGGAAGAAATCTTGGAGGATAAAAGCATGAGTGATGTTATAACATATTAATAAACCATATTTGACAAAATAATGCATAATAATGATCAATTTATTAAAAATAAAGGATAATAAGTATTACTTATCCATAAGAGCATAAATAATTATAAAATGGAATTATATAATAAATTATGATAAATAATGTGATCAAGAATGGTAGAAATGGATGAAATAGACGTTAAAAAGTGGTAATAATAATGACAATTTAGTGGCCCTACATACCCCCAAACTAAACATGTTGCATATCCTCATGCAACCCAATGCCTCTATATTAACCTTGTTGTAATACAATAATCAAAATTATCACCCCAACTCATGATATTGATGGAAAAATAAATAAAAGCTTCTTCCCCAAAGGCTTCTTTAAAACAACAGTTGTTAAAATCTAGCAATGTTGGTAAACCTGTAACAATTGGCACATTGACTTTTAACAATATGTATCTGAAGTTGTAGCAAAATATGATACAAGTAACAACAAACTTCATTAGCCATTTTCGCAAAAACTTCAAACCAGATTTGCTGAAATTTTGTAGGAATATTTCTATTATATTAATGTTTCTCCACTACGAAAGTCTGAGAAATCCAATGAAAATATTTGAAGATATCAGCAAAATGGATGTGGGTGACAGTGCATGATATTTTCAATTTTACAAACTGGTTTAGCTTGAAATTTTATGGGTTTTTGTATTTTAATGATACCACTTTGTTATTCAAAAATACAATTCATAGTTTTAAAGATATACACAAATCAAATTATGCGTTATATAAAAATGAAATTGTATGCCTTAAATGAGGAAGAAATGAGAAAACATCCATCATGCATAGCAACTCCTCCCCCAAACTGGAGAATTAGCATGCCCTCAAGCTATACTAGCAAGAAAATTGAGGTGGTTGCTACAATTGTTGTTGAAATCTATGCTTGGTGTAAAACAACATGGAATAAGGGAGGTTTTGAGAAAGAATAAGGAGATGGATGATAAAGAATATTAATGGCATGGTCATAATAAATAAATGAATAAAAGTAACACTCCCCCAAACTGAAAGCTTTTGTGTCTCTGAAAAATGGGAAGTGGTAAAGAAGTGGAACTAATTATTGAAAAATATGAATGAATAATGCTCAATGGATTTTCATGACATTCTCCTAAACTTTTAATAAATCAAAAAATTATGCTATTTTACCTCAATTTTTACCTCTGTAAAAAGGTTGAATGGCATGTATGGACTGACATTTGTTGAAGCTGGTGTAGGTTGAGTTGATGTTGAAGGAGGAAGCCATGGAAGCTGAAGAAAAGTAATCATAAAGCGTAGGAGAGGTTTCCTTCCCCCAAACTGATTAGTTTCTCTATTATCAAGATTTCTATAACCCATATCATAAGTAAATGCAATCAATAATTCATCACCTTAATTACCTCATTATATATAAAAGTGACATAATCATGTTGTGAATGTCATGGGATAATAATGGATAAGAAGGGAATATGAATGAGGGTAAAAATGACTAGAAAAATATGCATTTCCTATACCCATAAGTTTTTGTTATTATGAGCACAAAAAATGTGAGAATTAGTTATCTCAGCCTTTACTTCTCAAAGTTTTACCAATTACTTGGCGTTCACAAATAGGACTAGGCCTCTTTATACTACCCCAAAATAATAGTAGTGTTTTGAAGCTATGAAAAAATGGAGATTGATTGGGAAAAGCAAATATCTTTGGTTAAAGATACAAAACTTGTATAATAAAGGAATGATAAATTATATGATACAAAATTTCAAATGTAAAATATCCTCAAAGTTTCATCCCTGACATGTAAAGTGAATATTTATAATGCAATAATAAATATAAACCCTAACCATCATCATCTAAGAACTGATTAAATATTACCCCATGAACCATGAATTCCAGCAAACCTTGTTTATGCAACAGTAGGATTTTTCGGCAATTAGCTTTGATAAAACAATGTAACCAAGTAGATCATACTATTTAATTAACTTGTATACCATAGGCATGGTCACTTCTGCCAGTAGGAATCCATAGCCTCGACAGGGATTCCTTTCGAACCCGTTGAGATGCCAATGTCCCATCTATTAGAAGTAAATACATAGTTACAAGAGAATTTAAATTTACATAGATGTCTACTGAAGATCATTATTCAGGCTTGGTAACCAGTTAATAACAATTCCATTCATGAGAGCTAACAAAAATGAACAAGCCAGCTCGTGATGAGATCTCTTGTCCTTCAGTTTTACAACGGAAGGCCATTACCCCGGCTTGGTGACTAGTAGTTGTAACGTCACTTTATTAAGACCTATGATCATGGTAGGTCGGCTCGTGATGAGACCTCATATCGTTCAGTTGACTATTTTTATTTAAAATTCCACTATGGTTATTTTTAATCAACAAAAGATTACTTAATATATGGGGTAGCAGATCAACTCCTTATGAGCTAGGGATGGCGCAAAAAGTTTTGTAGTAACTATTTTCAACTTGAGTAGTCTTGCTTCTCAAAAAATAATAACTTTCAAATGACTGCTAATAAATATATTTTACTTTGTTAATATTTGGGTTGAGGAATAGTCTATTAGATAGTGATGGAAAGATTTAAGTACAATTTTGTGGCAATCATCATATATTTTACAAGATCAGGGACTTGACAAATTAAGAAAGTTGAAAATTGACATGGTGAAATCATCTTTGCATAATTATTCCTTAAAAATAAGATTATTTTTATAGATAAATAAAGATAAATTGGCTACCCAATCATTATGTCAAAGAGGAATTAGAACATTAAAAGTATTTCTTATTCACCAAGTTTTAAATGAAAATGGGAAACCATGGCTTAGGTAACAACAATTTTAATAGAGGGAATATAGATGTGACTAGGGGAACAACAATCGTTCTTTTGAGGGAACAACAGTCATGACAAAGGGATCAATAATCGTTCCTTTGAAGGATTGAATGACAGTTGTGCGGATTTTGAAACAAAAGTTGTTCTTTTAATTGAACAACAGTTGTTCATTCCATCGAAAAATAATTGTTCATTCCATCGAACAATAATGATATATAAAATTCATCAAAAATGGTGTCAAAAAACCAAAAAAGAATTGCAGTTGTTCATTTTATTGAACAACAATCATTAAACACACCAAAAAAAAAACCGTGGGTGTTCATTTTTCTGAATAGCAGTTGTTTAGTTGACTGAACATCAATTGTTCAATCTATTGAACAACAATTACTAAACACACAAAAAGAAATCATCATTTTTCATTTTTCTGAATAGCAGTTGTTCAGTTGATTGAACATCAGTTGTTCAATGGATTGAACAACAATTATTAAACACACAAAAATAAATTGTGGCTGTTCATTTTTCTGAACAGTGGATGTTCAGTTGATTGAACATCAATTGTTCAATCTATTGAATAGAAATTATTAAACACACAAAAATAAATCACGGTAACTCATTTTTCTAAACAAAAATTGTTTAGTTGATTAAACAAAAATTATTAAACACACAAAAATAAATCGCGATTGTTCATTTTTCTGAACAACAACTGTTCAGTTGATTGAACAATAGTTGTTCAATCTATTTAACAACAATTATTAAACACACAAAAAGAAAGTGTGGCTCTTCATTTTTCTGAACAACAGTTGTTCAGTTGATTGAACAGCAGTTGTTTAATCTATTGAACAGCAATTATTAAACACACAAAAATAAATTGCGGCTGTTCATTTTTCTGAACAACAACTGTTCAGTTGATTGAACAGCAGTTGTTAAATCTATTGAACAAAAATTATTAAACACACAAAAACAAATCGTGGTTGTTCATTTTTCTGAACAGTATTTGTTTAGTTGATTGAACAATAGTTGTTCAATCTATTGAACAACAGTTGTTCAATCTATTGAACAACAGTTGTTCAATCTATTGAACAACAGTTATTAAACACACAAAAATAAATCACGGTTGAGTTATAAGGAACAACAATTGTGCCCAAAGGAATGACAATCATGATTCGAGGATTATTTATCCAATAATATCATTGTTGCATGTTACAACCTCGAAACTACCCATACCATTTTAAGCTCGTATGCATGAAGTATCAATTGTGACTGTGGAAATCCCTCCCAAAAACTAACTCAATGGGTGATCCTAACAAGGTGAAATGGAGAAGGATTATTCATCCAACAGTCATAGTCACTTTAAAAAATAATGAGGAATTAAGATTGAATCTTTTCCGACAAGACTGACCATAAGAGATTGTTAATATGAGATATGAAGCAACCATATACTTGATAAGATTGGGAAATAAAAGGATAGATGTGGAGCATCAGCATGAAACTAAATAACTTCCTTTTATTTTGACGACGAAACAAAAGTTGTGACTTTGAACACCTGAAATATAAAAACGTAAGAACAATCAGAAAGGAAACAACACTTAATTGAAAAGCTTGATAAATAAATAAATAGCTTAAGTTACAAAAATTGTGATTTCAGTTGTAACAATGTTGTTTCCTAAGGGAACATCAATCTGTTTCTAGGAACACCAATCTGTCAATGGTGAATGAATGGAAAAAAAAAAAATGATCTTTTAGAAAAATTCTTTGGTGGAAATGACTTGAATGTTCAATTCTTCATTTTTTCTGTTATGAATCTGTCAAGTAATGAAAATGTCTTCACATCGTTTTCTTGTTGGTAGGTATTAGCATGAAATTTGTAGCAAGATCTTATAAGACTTTTTAGATCAAGACACCTAAAAAAAATTAACATCATATGATATTAAATTTCTTAATAGATGCTTGGATGAAATGCACTTATTTCATTAACATTGTCTTCAAGAATCTCTTTTTCACAAATGGACTTCCTTTATTCTCCTCGGACCTGTGAAAACGAGCATCTACCTAAAATAAAACATAAAATGATCAAAGAAAAGAGGTGATCGGGCTCCCCTAATCAAAGAAATGTGAAAAAAATAACAAGTAGTTACTCTGTAAAACAATCCGCAGAAAGATAAACAAAGTAGAATTTATTTGTCACTTTGTTGGAGAGCAGTCGTCGACCATA
Source organism: Pinus albicaulis (assembly GCA_034641835.2). Taxonomy (NCBI): domain Eukaryota; kingdom Viridiplantae; phylum Streptophyta; class Pinopsida; order Pinales; family Pinaceae; genus Pinus; species Pinus albicaulis. The sequence goes on along the minus strand of CM076584.1, from coordinate 370,989,783 downwards.
CTGACCAACAATGTTTTAATCATAAATTCTTGCTTTTTCATCCAATTTGAGTGATTCCAAAGCCATGTGAAATATACTTCAAATATATATCACCAATAGAAATAGGTTTTAAAATTTCCATGATGTGATATGTCATATTTACTTAGAACAACCTGCATAACAAAGTCATTTTTAATTTCCCAACTTAGACCAACAGTTGGTACTTTAAGCATAACTTCTTTGTTTGATGCCGGATTGAATTGATTAAAATTGGAGCTTAAATCATTTTCATTTATCTATCTCCAATATAAACATTTTTTTTATGCAAGAAGAATTGATGGGTCAAATATGCTAGTGAACAGCAAGAAAAATAGAGTTTTGAGAATGTTGATTTACGATAGGCAGTCAGTATTTTGGTCATAAATTTCTCATACGATATCAAAATAGAGTGGTTAAAATTGCCTTGTAAACTAGATTCATAGGGTAATATACCATAAAAACAGGTTTGCAATATATATTCATCTGGGCCTCTAAAAACTGACTATCCCAACTCTGTCCCTAAGCTACCTACTAGACACCATGTCATTGTTTTGGTCATAATGTTTTTGTTTGAAATCCAAATTGAATGATTCAAACTGGGTTGTAAATTAAACATCAAGGGCTACCTAGGATGGAAACAAGTTTTCAAAATATTCCCATTTGGTCCCTCAAAACATGATTGTCCCAACTGTTTCTCCAGAAATTTCATGAAGCCTGCAAGCCATAAAATATGATATACAAACATTTTTTCAGAAATGGTGATGAGTGTTTGTAGAAATGTGATTTTCAATATAATATGTCTACATACACATATTAATTCAAAAATCTATCACCAATATCGATTTACACAGCATATTGCAACAAACACAATTATAAAGAAATTTATGCACTTATTAATTTTATTTTCTACACTAACCCACTTTACTTTGAAAAAGATGAAATATATCTATGTACAAGAGTACTTCCAATGGAACCATTTTCGAAACAAGGCCTCAAGTATAGATACCCAAAATAAAAAAATACACATTAATAAATACCAGGGTAGGAGAGACCAAGTTCCCTTAAAAAGATGCCACCAAAAATTGTTGAAGTATGGAGTGATGTTGCAAACAAATGATGGAGTGAAACCAATCTTCAATATAGCCTTGACTATCTTGATTTCCCATAGTTTTCATATCCTGAATTTCTTCCATGATTTCGGAAATTCTGGAATTTAAGCCTTCCCAATCTCAATATAATTTTTCTGTAATGGTGTATGTGCGATAGAATGGGTAGGAAGGGTAGGTAAATTTTGTAGTTCAGCACCATAAGCATGCTATATTGGTTTATTATTGTGAGGTTGTGGAATGATTTGAGAAGGAAATTGTGTAGCCCATGGAGGATTTTGATGATGTTGTTGATTGAGTTGTGTGCATGATTTTGATAGATAAGAAAGATGTTGTTGCAACTCTGGTAAAGAATATGGATGATATGTTTGTGCTACAAGATGAGGGAGAGTAGTCTTGTAATCATAAGATGAACCATGTCAAACTTGTGAACAATATTGGTGGGGATTATATTGAGATTGACATGGCTATCCTAACACTGGAGTATTCCATAATGGATTATGAAAGTAATAAAATGGAAAGGAATTATTTTGAAACATACATGTAGGCCATGGTTTTCATGGTTGTGAAATTGTAGCTTCTCGATGTCTTTGATATGTTTCTTTTATCTTAGGTAAGAAAGAGAAGTTACCCATGGGGTGTCTCATTCGGCATCAAGGGAAAAACACTTCTTCAAATTATTTCTTTATTCTCCTAACCTGAAAAACATGCAATTATGAATTTAGATAGCTAATAAAATCAATTTTAAAATGTTCAAATAAATCATTGATTTTAGCTCCTATATCTCTAGTTCTTGCAACAGATTTGGAAAGGAAAGAAGAAAATTCTCTAGAATTCTTACCAGCCTTGGATATTTGTCTTGATTACCTTATGCATAAATCACAAACATCATCATATGATAGCTAAAAAACATCACATTTTCCTATCAGATTTAAGAGTTCTAAAAGTTAATCTTTGATTCCTTTAAGAATGAGTGTTTTTAAGATATTTTTCTCCAAATGTTTATGCTTTGAGTTTTGAAGGTTGTATTTAAATCGCTCCATATATTCCTCCAATATTTAATCTTCCCCTTGTATCATACTAAAAATATCTTCACTGGCCATGCAATAGTCTTGGTACTTCTTCAAGAATACATTCTTCATGTCCTCCCATGTTTGAATGCAGTTCCCACCAAGGCTCATGAACCATCGAAGAGCTACTCCTTTTAGAGTAAGAGGAAAAACTTTCAACCTTTTATCATTAGTACAATAATCATATCCTCTAGAAATTACTTCAAACTCAAATAAAAATGTATCTGGATCTTCATTTTCAAAACCATGAAATTTTGGTAGAGTAGATGGGGGAATAATGTGCATTTGTGTCACTCCTCCTAGATCTCTTATAGGAAATTAAAAAATAGAAGTGTGTGTCATTTTTTCCCAAAACAGAAGATGTTGTTCATGTGCTACTTTAAGGCACCTCCTTCAAATATTCCTGTCAATTGGTTAGTGAAATGGGTGGTGCTTACATCACCATGTAATATCCCAAATGGGAGAATGCAATAATACTTAAACACAATATAAGAAATGCAGCAAGATAAACAATAAATATTAAGACAACATCAGAATTTACAAAGAATCTAAGCCATTTTAATATATGGAGATAATTCAATTACATAATGTACAATAATATGAGTACATCTAGCCAAAAAAAGATGGTCTATAATCACCCAGAAAACATGCTACAATAGATACAGCGTAACTGGAGAGGCACTGAAGAAAATACTGTGTTGTTCCTTCAGCAGAATATGAACATATAGTTGCAGGCTGAAAATTAAAATGTAGATCTACTCAAATCTGGAGCTCAGATGATGCCAAGATTCAAGATCTGGCCAATGTGACGGATTCCCAAGATAACCCAGAAAGGATTTTCCAGATCTACAACTTTGGAAAATGACCTCCCTAGGATTTGATCCTTGATCTACTGGGAAATACAGATCTGAAGCTAGATCTGTCAAATAGATGGCTGAATATGTTACAATATCAGATCTAAGCTTGAAGGGTTGATCCCTTCTTCAGATATACAAGCTAGAAGCCCTAGATCTAGCTTCTCAATCCTCCAATAATGATTGCGGCTGCTGCAACACAACTGCCAATAGAAACTACGTTGTGAGGGAAAGAGAGGCCTTCTTCCTGCTGAAAAATGCTGCAATAAACTCCAGGATGATGGTAAGACTGATGGCAATGTGAGGGGATGATCCCTCACAGGATTACTAGCTAAAATGCTAGTCACTTCCTTCCTCCTTTTGGATCTGCAAGATGGACAGCGTAATTCCTGAAGGAAATACTGCTGCTAGGAGGTCAATAAATTTTGGCCTGATGCCAGATCTAGAATGAAGCTCTGGGAAGCTGATCTATAAGCCCAAGGTGATAGGAATAAACCCTCACCAATTATCTAGCTAAAGTACTGAAGAAAACTTCCACTTTCCAAACTGATCTTCAAAAATATGTAATTTCTGAATATGGATGTTCTGCAGAAAGTAGAAAAGAGATGTGGCACCAATGCCTGATGTATAATGAATTTCAATACTCTTTCTAGAGCTGCTATAATAAAGAGGTGGGATTCCCGACCAGGAACACCCTGTGCTAAACAACACTTGCAATCTCTGCTAAACATCCCGAGAAAGCAATGGAATGTCACATGACAATTCCAGATCTGAAAATATCTTTACATCAAGAATAATCAGCATGCCTTCGTCCTTGCCTTCATCTTCTTTATATAATGTTTGAGCCTTCCCAAGCCTTGGCCCTCATCTAGACTGCGCAGTGTATGTGGACAAGATCCTCCAAGTTTGACTGCGTTGTTTGACCAAATCAACCATCATGTCTAGGTGAAATGTACACCCTCTCCATCATGTGTGATTTAATTGCACAACATCCTCCATCACTTTATCATGAATGCTTCATGATCTTTTGTTTGACATATTCAAGATCTTAGTTGACTGTATCAACTTCCATGATCTTTTGTTTGATCTCTTCAAGATCTTATTTGACTGTGTCAACCTCCATGATTTATCTCATTAATGAAACATGATCTCCAATTCCATTCACATTAGTAGTTGCTCAACTACCTCATTATGTAGATCTAGGCTTAATTAATCCACATTCATACACAAAAAGTGGATATTATTCATCTTTGAGGTTTGTGGGTCCCTCCACCCTTTTATTTGCTTAATTCATTAAGAAATCAAGGACTCTAATATTCCAAATATGATGTAGAAATTTGGGAATATTACAGTCCCCCCTGGCAAAATTTTCCTTGTCCTCAAGCAACTCCAAAAGTATATGCAAAGCCATCTATTCCCCTCCAAATGGCATCAACATAAGGAAGGCTTCATCCATTTTCTACAATGTGTTATGCATGTTTGGTTCCAAAGTTGTCTTTCAACATTACATAGAATGACCTCTAATTGTATGGTTAGATGTCCTCCTTCCACCATGAAGTAGAAAGTGACAACCACATGATTTCCAACATCATCATTAATACATGAAATACATAAAATAAAGTGGCTCTTTCCACAAAGGAAAAGCTCTGTCTCACAATACATCTCTCCATCCCATGTTTTATGAATTTGATTGAGCATTGATATGCTCTCATCCTTAGCCTTGTTGGCTTTGTTGGATCCAAGCATCATTCCAATGTTGTGCAAAGGAAGAATGGAAGGAGTTATATGGGTAGAAAAATATTTCAAACCATATTCTCCTAATAGCAACCACTGGATTAAGGCCCTTTGCTACAATCCTCCATCTCCTTCATGTAAGATGGATAAGCCAAACTCCCCCAAAAGCAACCAAAGCAACAAGAGATCTTGTTGCTTTCTCTCCTCCTCATGTGCATCATGAAGCAAAAACATACTAATGGACATATGGAATGTCACATCAGCCCAATAAAAAGAAACATCATCAATGTACATCATGAGAGCATCATGCCAAGCTTTACCCAATGCAAAACACATAGACATAGGAGATGTCATGTGGTGGCCAATCTCTCTCAAGTGAGACCAAAATGAACATGCCTTATTTTTCTACATTCCATCATTGATACACAAGGCGTGAATCAGAAATAAATGAGTTGTTGGGTGTTAACCATATTCACCCAAGAGCAACCAGCACAGCCATGCCTCCTTCTTCATTTCTTAAGTGTTCCTCAAGGCATGGATCAAATAAATAGGAGCCTTTGGGTAGTGACAATAATCTCCCAAGGGCATTCAACATAACCAAGCTTGCTGGCCCATGTCATAAATCTGCAAGTGGTCATGCAACCTCTTTCTTATCATCCTCACCCACTCACCCCAATATGGAAGATGAGTGATGTGCTGCATAATCATAGTATCCTCCCTTTGTAGAATACCATCTTCCCCAAACTGATGAAGAAATTTTCACTTCATGAAATGTTGAAGTGCACCTCCAACGAGATCTCTTAATGAGACCTTCTTCTCATCCATGGCCTTCCAAAACCAATGAGGTTTTGGATCTTTTGTAGGTATAAGTTTCTCTTTGACCTGTGAGATTTTCATTGAGAAAGGGACATCTAGAAATGAGAAAAGGTTTCTCATCTCAAGATGTCTACCATTTATCATCTTTACCTCCATTGCTTCATGAGTGAATCTACCTTCAGAATGCTCCAAGAATGATGGGACCTCCTCATCTTCACAACTACTAAGTGATAGCGCTGTAGATTTACAAGATAATATATGTGTTGTCTCAAAGCAAGGCACAACATTGATCTCATAACCATTTATTGTACACGGGATTGTGCTCATCCCATTTTCTGAAATTCTACACTTCAACTCAAAAGGTTGAATGTAGCTCAACAATGATGAACTGGGATAGTTCTTAACCTTCTCCTTGATTGGACCAAGGGTCCTCTGCGCTGTGATATGATGCTGCTTCAAATCATCACTATGTTCTAACCCTTGGTTATGCATTGCCCTGATGTCATGTCCCCATAAGTTTCAATAAAATATACTGAAACAATAGGTGATTAATGTGTATGCATACCTTGTATCAACTGATATGTGGTAATCTCTTGATAGAACACAACAGTTCCTCCAACCGGGACAATAATGCCTCCAACTACTGGTAGGAGTGATGGCTGCACTTCTCCAAGTGTATCAGCACTGGAATCTCCCTCCTTTCCCTCATGCATCTCCTGAATCATGCATGGGACTCTATATGTCAAGAGCTCAAGACTATCTTGCAAAGATGCAAGTGTCTCTTCTCCAGATGCAAGTACTTTCGCAGCTGGTGGTGAATGTAGTGACTTCTTGTCTAGAGTGACAAGATTGACATCCTCCTTTGTTTCCTTAGGGAAAATCACTTTGTGACACATCTCTGGTCTTCTCTCATCAAATTCCTTCCTCAACTTATGAAAGAAATATGAATATCTAATCACCTTTGCATGCTCTATGTGACCAAACCATCAATCATTGGCTTCATCTAAAAGATGAAGTGCTGCAATTTGAACAGCCTCTTCTTCAGCTATAGGATGTAGCCTGAAAAATGCATATAACTCTCTCCTCCAAGCTCTAACAGTGCTTGAGGAAGATCCATCAAATTTAGGCAAATAGAATCTACTATGCCTCTTTCTTCTATTACTGCTATAGGATCCTCTTTCTTCTTTGATTTTGAAGAATTGTTGGAGAGTTAGCTTCTCCTGGAATGCTCTATAGTATGCTTTGTACTCTTCAAGATATAGACGGAGAGTCTCATAAGTCTTAGGTTCATTCCTTTCTTCATTTATACACCTCTCACCTCCTCAAAAGAAAGCGGGCATAGTGGATCTAGGATTCTCCGGTTTTCTTCTTTGCTAATAGGAAGTGCTTGGACCTTCCTCATCACATCTTCTTCTTGGATCTTCTTTATGCCCTTCCTCTTTCATTTGATAGACCTCCTTGGAGAGACCTTGCATAGATCTACAGAAATGAGTGGCATAATTTTCTTCCTCCATGATAGATCTCATCTATCTGCTTCTTCTTTAGATGCAAAAGATGAAGTGTCCACAAGTTGAGCCAAATATCATGCTTTGATACCACTGTAATATCCCAAATGGGAGAATGCAGTAATACTTAAACACAATATAAGAACTGCAGCAAGATAAAAATTAAATATTAAGACAACATCAGAATTTACAGAGAATCTGAGCCATTTTACTATATGGAGATAATTTAGTTACACAATGTACAAGAATATGAGTAGATCTAGCCAAAAAAATATGGTCTAGAATCACCAAGAAAACATGCTACAATAGGTACAACGTAACTGGAGAGGCACTGAAGCAAATATTGTGCTGTCCCTTTAGCAGAATATGAACATATAGCTGCAGGTTGAAAAGTAAAATGCATATATACTCAAATCTGGAGCTTAGATGATGCCAAGATTCATGATATGGCCAATATGATGGATTCCCAAGATAACCCAGAAAGGATTTTCCAGATCTACGATTTTGGAAAATCACCTCCCTAAGATTTGATCCTTGATCTACTGGGAAATAAAAATATGAAGCTATATTTTTCAAATAGATGGCTGAAATATGTTACAAGATCAGATCTAATCTTGAAGTGTTGATCCCTTCTTCAGATCTACAAGCCAGAAGCCCTAGATCTAGCTTCTCAATCTTCCAATAATGATTGCAGCTGCTGCAACACAACTGCCAATAGAAACTACGTTGTGAGGGAAAGAGAGGCCTTATGCCTGCTAAAAAATCTTGCAATAAACTCCAGGCTGATGGTAAGACTGATGGAAATGTGAGGGGATGATCCCTCACAGGATTACTAGCTGAAATGCTAGTAACTTCCTTCCTCCTTTTGGATCTACAAGATGGACAGCATAATTCCTGAAGGAAATACTGCTGCTAGGGGGTCAATAAATTTTGCCCTGATGAAAAATTTGGAATGAAGCTCTGTGAAGTTGATCTATAAGACCAAAGTGAGAGGAATAAACTCTCACCAGTTCTCTAGTTGAAGTACTAAAGACAACTTCCACTTTCCAAACTGATCTTCAGAAATATGCAATTTCTGAATATGGGTGTTCTGCAGAAAGTAGGAAAGAGATGTGGCACCAATGCCTGATGTAGAATGAAGTTAATTACTCTTTCTAGAGCTGCTCTAAGAAAGAGGTGGGATTCCTGACCAGGAACACCCTGTGTTAAACAGCACTTGCAATCTCTGCTAAACAGCCCAAGAAAGCAATGGAATGTCACATGACAATTCCAGATCTAAAAATATATTTACATCAATAATAATCAGCATGCCTTCATCCTTTCCTTCATCTTCTTTATATAATGTTTGAGCCTTCCCGAGCCTTGGCCCTCATCTAAACTGCGCAGTGTATGTGGACAAGATCCTCCAAGTTTGACTACATTGTTTGACCAAATCAACCATCATGTCTAGGTGCAATGTACACCCTCTCCATCATGTGCGCTTTAATTGCACAACATCCTCCATCACTTTATCATGAATGCTTCATGATCTTTTGTTTGACATCTTCAAGATCTTAATTGACTGTATCAACCTCCATGATCTTCTGTTTGATCTCTTCAAGATCTTAGTTGACTATGTCAACCTCCATGATTTATCTCATTAATGAGATATGATCTCCAATTTCATTCACATTAGTAGTTCCTCAACTACCTCATTATGTAGATCTAGGATTAATTAATCCACATTCATACACAAAAAGTGGATATTTTTCATCTTTGAGGTTTTTGGGTCCCTCCACCCTTTTATTTACTTGATTTATTAAGAAAATCAAGGACTCTAATATTCCAAATATGATGTGGAAAGTTGGGAATATTACAGTCCACCCCCCGGAAAAATGTTGCTTGTCCTCATGCAACTCCAAAATTACATGCAAAGCCATCTATTCCCCTCCAAATGGCATCCACATAAGGAAGGATTCCTCCATTTTCTGCAATTTTTTATGCATGTTTGGTTCCAAAGTTGTCTTTCAACAGTACATAGAATGACCTCTAACTATATGGTTAGATGTCCTCCTTCCACCATGAAGTAGCAAGTGACAACCACATGATTTTCAACATAATCATTAATACATGAGATACATAAAATAAAGTGGCTCTTTCCACAATGGAAAAGCTCCATCTCACAATACATCTCTCCATCCCATGTTTTATGAATTTGATTGAGCATTGATATGCTCTCATCCTTAGCCCTGTTGGCTTTGTTGGATCCAAGAATCATTACAACATTGTGCAAAGAAATAAAGGAAGGATTTTTATGGGTAGACAAAGATTTTAAACCATATTCTCCTAATAGCAACCACCAGAGTAAGGCCCTTTGCTACCATCCTCCATCTCCTCCATGTAAGATGGACAAGCCAAACTCCCCCAAAAGCAACCAAAGCAACAAGAGATCTTGTTGCTTTCTCTCCTCCTCATGTGCATCATGAAGCAAAAACATACTAATGGACATATGGAATGTCACATCAGCCCAATAAAAATAAACATCATCAATGTACATCATGAGAGCATCATGCCAAGCTTTACCCAATACAAAACACATAGACATAGGAGATGTCATGCTGTGGCCAATCTCTCTCAAGTGAGACCAAAATGAACATGCCTTCTTTTGCTGCATTCCATCATTGATACACAAGGCATGAATCAGGAAAAAATGAGTTGTTGGGTGGTAACCATATTCACCCAAGAGTAGCCAACGCAGCCATGCCTCCTTCTTCATTTCTTAAGTGTTCCTCAAGGCATGGATCAAAGAAATAGGAGCCTTTGGGTAGTGACAAGAATCTCCCAAGGGAAACCAACATAACCAAGCTTGCTAGCCCATGTCATAAATATACAAGTGGTCATGCAACCTCTTGCTTATCATCCTCACCCACTCACCCCAATATGGAAGATGACATATGTGTTGCATAATCGTGGTATCCTCCCTTTGTAGAATACCATCTTCCCCAAACTGATGAAGAACTTTGCACTTCATGAAATGTTGAAGTGCACCTCCAATGAGATCTCTTAATGAGACCTTCTTCTCAACCATGGCCTTCCAAAAACAATGAGGTTCTAGATCTACTGTAGGTAGAAGTTTCTCTTTGAGCTGTGAGATGCTCATTGAGAAAGGGTCACCTAGAAAGGAGAAAAGTTTTCTCATCTCAAGATGTCTACCATTTATCATCTTTACCTCCATTGCTTCATGAGTGAATCTACCTTTAGAATGATCCAAGAATGATGGGACCTCCTCATCTTCACAGCTACTAAGTGACAGCGCTATAGATCTGCAAGATAATATATGTGTTGTCTCAAAGAAAGGCACAACACTGATCTCATAACTAGTTATTGTACACAGGATTATGCTCATCCCATTTTCTGAAATTCTACACTTAAACTCAAAAGGTTGAATGTAGCTCAACAATGATGAACTGGGATAGTTCTTAACCTTCTCCTTGATTATACCAAGGGTCCTCTGCGTTGTGATATGATGTTGCTTCAAATCAGCACTATGTTCTAACCCTTGGTTATGCATTGGCCCTAATGGTTGTCCCCATAAGTTTCAATAAGATATACTAAAACAATAGGTGATGAATGTGTATGCATACCTTGGATCAACTGATATGTGGGAACCTCTTGACAGAACACAAGAGTTCCTCCAACCGGGACAATAGTGCCTCCAACTGTTGGTAAGAGTGATGGCTGCTCTTCTCCAAGTGTACCAGCGCTGGAATCTCCCTCCTTTCCCTCATGCAAATCCTGAATCATGCATGGAACTCTATATGTCAAGAGCTCAAGACTATCTTTCAAAGATGAAAGTGTCTCTTCTCCAGATGCAAGTACTTTCGCAGCTGATGATGAATGTAGTGACTTCTTTTCCAGAGTGACAATATTGACATCCTCCTTTGTTTCCTTAGGGAAAATCACTTTGTGACACATCTCTGGTCTTCTCTCATCAAATTCCTTCCTCAACTTGTGAAATAAATCTGAATATTTAGTCACCTTTGCATGCTCTATGTGACCAAACCACCAATTATTGGCTTCATCTAAAAGATGAAGTGATGCAATTTGAACAACCTCTTCTTCAGCTACGGGATGTAGCCTAAAAAATGCATCTAACTCTCTCCTCCAAGCTCTAACAGTGCTTGAGGAAGATCCATCAAATGGAGGCAAATAGAATCTATTATGCCTCTTTCTTCTATTGCTGCTATAGGATCCTCTTTCTTCTTTGATTTTGAAGAATTGTTAGAGAGTTAGCTTCTCCTGGAATTCTCTAGGCTATGCTTTGTACTCTTCAAGATATAGACGGAGAGTCTCATGAGTCTCAGGTTCATTCCTTTCTTCATTTCTACACCTCTCACCTCCTCCAAAGAAAGTGGGCATAGTGGATCTAGGATTCTCTGGCTTTCTTCTTTTCTGATAGGAAGTGCTTGGACCTTCCTCATCACATCTTCTTGGATCATCTTTCTACCCTTCCTCTTTCACTTGATAGACCTCCTTGGAGAGACCTTGCATAGATCTACAGAAATGAGTGACAGAATTTTCTTCCTCCATGATAGATCTCATCTATCTGCTTCTTCTTTAGATGCAAAAGATGAAGTTTCCACAAGCTGAGCCAAAGATCATGCTCTGATACCACTGTAATATCCCAAATGGGAGAATGCAGTAATACTTAAACACAATATAAGAATTGCAGCAATATAAACAATAAATCTTAAGACAACATCATAATTTATAGAGAAGCTGAGCCATTTTACTATATAGAGATCATTCAGTTACATAATGTACAAGAATATGAGTAGATCTAGCCAAAAAAAGATGGTCTAGAATCACCCAGAAAACATGCTACAATAGGTATGGCGTAACTAGAGAGGTACTGAAGCAAATACTGTGCCGTCCCTTTAGCAGAATATGAACATATAGCTATATGATAAAAATTAAAATGTAGATCTACTCAAATCTGGAGCTCAGATGATGCCAAGGTTCAAGATCTGGCCAATGTGATGGATTCCCAAGATAACCCAGAAAGGATTTTCTAGATCTACAATTTTGTAAAATCACCTCCCTAGGATTTGATCCTTGATCTGTTGGGAAATACAGATCTAAAGCTAGATCTGTCAAATAGATGGCTGAAATATGTTACAAGATCATATCTAAGCTTGAAGTGTTAATCCCTTCTTCAGATCTACAAGTTAGAAGCCCTAGATCTAGCTTCCCAATCCTCCAATAATGATTGCAGCTGCTGCAACACAACTGCCAATAGAAACTGCACTGTGAGGCAAAGAGAGGCCTTATTCCTGCTAAAAAATGATGCAATAAACTCCAGGCTAATGTTAATACTGATGGAAATTTGAAGGGATGATCCCTCACAGGATTACTAGCTGAAATGCTAGTAACTTCCTTCCTCCTTTTGGATCTGGAAGATGGACAGCGTAATTCCTGAAGGAAATACTGCTGCTAGGAGTTCAATAAATTTTGGCCTAATTCTAGATCTGGAATGAAGCTCTGGGAAGCTGATCTATAAGCCCAAGGTGATAGGAATAAACCCTCACCAGTTCTCCAGCTGAAGTACTGAAGACAACTTCCACCTTCCAAACTGATCTTTAGAAATCTACAATTTCTAAATATGGATGTTCTGCATAAATTAGGAAAGAGATGTGGCACCAATGCCTAATGTAGAATGAATTTCAATACTCTTTCTAGAGATTCTCTAAGAAAGAGGTGGGATTCCCAACCAGGAACACCCTGTGCTAAACAGCACTTGCAATCTCTGCTAAACAACCCGAGAAAGCAATGGAATGTTACATGACAATTACAGATCTGAAAAGATCTTTACATCAAGAATGATCGGCATGCCTTCATCCTTGCCTTCATCTTCTTTATATAATGTTTGAGCCTTCCTGAGCCTTGGCCCTCATCTAGACTGCGTAGTGTATGTGGAAAAGATCCTCCAAGTTTGACTGCACTGTTTGACCAAATCAACCATCATGTCTAGGTGCAATGTACACCCTCTCCATCATGTGTGCTTTAATTGCACAACGTCCTCCATCACTTTATCATCAATGTTTCATGATATTTTGTTTGAAATATTCAAGATCTTAGTTGACTCTATCAACCTCCATGATCTATTGTTTGATCTCTTCAAGATCTTAGTTAACTGTGTCAACCTACATGATTTATCTCATTAATGAGACATGATCTCCAATTTCATTGACATTAGTAGTTGCTCAACTACCTCATTATGTAGATATAGGCTTAATTAATCCACATTCATACACAAAATGTGGATATTATTCATCTTTGAGATTTGTGGATCCCTCCACCCTTTTATTTACTTAAATTATTAAGAAAATCAAGGACTCTAATATTCCAAATATGATGTGGAAATTTTGGAATATTACACACCACTTAAGTGAAATGATAAAAAAATTTGAGTTCCTACCTTTAATATTCCTAATTTTAATTATGCGTGATATATTACCTAAGCCTGACTACTGAGAGTAGACCCATCACTAGTTCCCCAGGATGCGTGCGTAGGTTCTTACCTTTCGTCTTCAATATCCAGCCCTCACGAAATCAGGTATGCATCTACAACCAGATATTAATGTGGTAGTTCTATTTGACTGCCTCCCCGATAATGACACCAAAATGTTGGGTAAAATTAATTTCTTAATAGAAACAACTAATCACCTAATCATTAATTATAAATCCAAGGAACGTCTTTTTTTCAAGGAAATCAAAAAAATATATGCAAGAAAATACCAACAGCTAACATTGGTTCTATATGATTATGTTCTACACTATCAAGTTCATTCGAAAATAAATAAAATGTAAGGCTTAAAAAACAATACTAAATCTCAAAAACAGAAAGTAAATGACAGGAAAATAATTATGCTAATCACTCGACTTGAATCAATACTAAATTAAACCACACATTTCTGAATTATAAATTTAACCTATTTCATCCAACATAATTCAAATGTTAATCTAGAACAATAAATTAAATGAAATCTAGAAATTGTGAGAAATAAAAGATATGGAAATGCATCAAACAAAAAATTACTTTTAAGGAAAGGAAATTTAATTTAAAGAACAACAATTGAAATTCAAATAAACAAGCACACAACTAAACCACTTTACATGTTCAAGGCAGCACCTCGTCCAGGGTAGTGGGCCCAACTGCCCAAGACTCAGTTCTGCCTTGAGAAATAATTCAGATGAGATTACAAGTAGCAGATGTAGAAATCAATGTGTAGATTCCTTCATTAAAATATATCAGAGAAATAATTACATCAGAATGAAGCTCTTAGCTTTGTCTTAAATTCAACAATTTTTCATCTCCTATTCAGCAATTTTTCATTATCCCCTCTTTGATCTCTGTTTTCATTTAAATACAGAGAGAGCAAAGGGAAATTACAACTAAATTGATTACAAAATGATTTTCCAATACAATTATAGATTGTCTACAACAAATTGATCAGAAATATCATATCTGAAATACCTTTCCATCATGATTCAGCTGGAACAAGTCGAATCTGGTATTGCAATTGGAAGAATTTGGAAAATGGCCACAATAGCAAATATGAGAAAATCATCTTCTAATAACCTTCTGTTTCTCTCAATACATACCAAATTTTGGAAAAATGTTCATTGGAAAACTGAAGTGGTATGTTCTGCACAAAACCCGTGTCTCAGATTTTCAGGATTCATCTTCATTTGTCTGAAATCGCCAATGCAAAACCGTCACTTTTAATCCCAGAGAATTTCTGATTTGGAGTAATTGAAGATCGAATTTCCAATCTGGAAGAGATATTGGAGGCTAAAAGCGTGAGTGATTTTATAACAGATTAATAAACCATATTTGACAAAATAATGCATAATAATTATCAATTTATTAAAAATAAAGGAGAATAAGTATTACTTATCCATAAGAGCATAAATAATTATAAAATGGAATTATATGATAAATTATGATAAATAATGTGATCAAGGATGGTATAAATGGATGAAATAGATGTTAAAAAGTGTTAATAATAATGACAATTTAGTGGCCCAACAATAGCATCAACCCATACAGAATTCTCTAATGCTTCATCAAATGAGGTTCATTTTGTCTCTACTAGCTCGGTCATTAGATCCATCTATCCAGTGTACTAATATAGTGACCTTCTCTGTATGCGCTTTGATGTGGGTGCTACCACATTCCCTCTAGCATCCTGCAATAATCTGTCAGCTTCCCTTGTCCACTTCCTTCCTTCGATGGATGTCTCTGCTTGAGTGGTCATCTCCACTCTTTGCTCCTCTACTTGTGGCTGCTCCACATCTTCTTGAGGTTCTTCTTTTGAATACAAAAGCTCCTGATCCGCATGCAACTGAATCTCTATATCAAGGGAACACTTCATTTCCTTCTCTTTATCAAACTTCACATCTCTATTTAAAATTGTCATCCTGAGAGATGGCAGGTACACCTGATAGTTTTGAGGTGTATCAATGTACCCAAAAATTATTCCAAACTCTATTGTTGGCTCTAGCTTTTTTCTTGCTTCCTTGGAAACGTGGAAATATATTGATGATCCAAAGATCCTGAAGTGTGACACATTTGGTTTCTTTCGTGAAAAATATTCTTCAGTGTACTCATCTCGAGAATCTCATGAGGACCCCTTCTCTGCACATAAATAGTTGTGTTGCATGCTTCGGCCCACAAGTGTTGAGATAGGCCCTGGTCATGCGACATCGTTTGTGATGCTCCCACAATACTTATGTTCTTCCTCTCATCCGCCCCATTATGTTGTGAGTTATGGGGCGTTGTTAACTCCAATCGAATGCCTTCCTTTGCACATAGATTTTTAAATTCATTCAACACATATTCACCACCGTTATCGCTCATGAGAGCCTTCACTTTCATGCCAATATCTTTCTCAATAAGTGTTTTAAATTCAACAAATTTGGAGAATGTTTGGTCTTTCCTCTACATGAATAAAATCCAACACTTAATTGAGAAATCATCTACAAATATAACATAATACTTGTTCTTGGCAGTGGAGGCCATCGATAAAGGTCCATAGACATCAAAGTGGATCCTTTCAAGTATTTCATGCTCCTTTCTATCTCGGTCATTGAGGATGCCTTTTGTGTACTTCCCCAAGGTACACCCTTTGTGGTGATTTGTTGCATAATCTTCAAATATCCAAGATGCAAATGGACAAGTCTTCTATGACATAATTCTCCGACATCTCGGATCTTCACCTTCTCCGCCTTTGTGCTCAAAGCAGCACAGTCTTCCACATCCAACCTGTATAGGTTCTTCACCTGAACCCCGATCTGCTTCACTTATCTCGTGGCGATGTGTCTTTGGAATGTCTTTCCTTTGATGAATATCACATCATAGTCGTTGTCTTCCAACACTGTGACAAAAACCAAATTATTTTTTAAACCTAGAACAAACATCACATCCTTGAGCCTGAGAGGGGATTCAAACTCCCTTTGAAAAGTAACAGTACCAATATAGGTCACGCTATACCTCCCATCCTCTCCCATCTCAATGTGAATATGGAGGTATTTCTCCAAGTCATTGAAGAAATATTTATTCCCCGTCTTATGGAATGAGGCGTTGTTGTCGAGATACCAAACACTTCCCATATATGTGCTTGCCATGCATGCAATGAGGGTGAAATAAAGCTCAAATTATGAAGTTAGAGCTTCACCTGACGCTCCTCCTGAGGTATTCTTTTTTTCTTGTGTGGGAATTTCGTGGCATAATGCTCTAATTAATGATAGTGAAAGCACTTTATTTTGAAAAAGTATTTTTTCTTTCCACGTTGACGAGATTCTGCATTGGATTGGGATTTCTTCCCTTTCCCTTTCTTTTCCTTTCCATCCAAGGCGCATTTATCCTCATATTCAACCTTGTATGAAGTCTCGTCTCTATTGTTCCCCCTTATTTATTCCTACACTAGATCATACCATAACCTCTCCAACTGTGGTAGTTTCTATCTACCATTTACGGAATCTTGATAACTGTGTCAGCTCTTGGGAAGGCTCAGAAGAGCTAGAGCTACCAAATATTCTTCAAGGATAGTAACACTGACCCCGCCAAGTTCATCACGACAATATGTAAACCTTCTCAAGTACTGCAGAATTGTTTCATTATTTTTCATCTTAATACTTCAAATATTTTCATTGAGTGTCAGCTTCATATGGTCACTATTGTTCTCAAACAAATCGGCTGGTGTTTTCCACATCACAAATGGAGTCTCTTTCCCGTGGAGATTCGAGAAAATATAATCTCTAACTCCCTCCAATATGATACTCCTCACTTTGACCACATCCTTCTTCCACTTAGCGAGGCCTCAGGCATCAGATGCTTGGGGTTTTGCTACATCTGTCTTGATGTATTCTAGCAGCCCATTTTCATCTAATATTTCCTCCATGCGTATATTCCATGCCACAAATTTGTGGTTCCTTCCAAAGCATACTCGAGCCTGAGACAATTGAAAGTCATCTTCTCAATCCTGGAGAAAAATTGTAACACTGATCTTCAAATTTGAACCTCTTGCAATGGAAACTTTGAATCCTCTTCTCTATTGTGAAACTAGCTTTGATACCATTTAGAAATTAATGTGCACATCCTATAATTCTCACAAAATTTAATAATTCACAAGACTAGAATCTACTCTACCAATCTACGGAAGTAATTCACGATCGAAAACACAAATAATTAACATGCATCAATATTCAATACACATACACAGAGATATATCTAGGGGAAAACAACTACTTAAAACCCCTTATTACATGTATTGCATTAATCAAATAATTTGGATGAATACAATATGCTCTGCTCAACCTTCACCTGTATCTTCTATCCTCTACTTGACTGTCTGAATTTGGCCAACACTTAGCCAATTTTCAAGCCCTCCAAGATCCTATTTTCTTGTGTTGTTTGATGAGGAATTATCCCCTATTAATTGGGGAAATTGATCATTGATAATTGTGAAATTATTGTAGGTCCATATTTGACTACATGCATGACCTATACAACCTGGAAAATTATACAACTAATAGTACATTGCCCTTGAAATACAATCTCAACTGGGTAACTCGAATTTCATGCATGCGTGAGTTAATTTAGGTAGATTAACAAATTAACTGGTTAAACACTGAAGTTACACCCCACTGCTAGACCTCGCACTAGTTCCTCCAACAGTTGGAACTACTTTAACTTACCTTAACTCAATTTAACTTAATTGAATTGTTACAACCAAAATTAACTCAACCTAAGCTCCTAAAATTTAAGAATCATTGTACACAAATCAAGTTCATGCCCCCAACTTGAATTAACTAAGATAACTAAGTGATAACAGCTATTTCAACTCAGTTAACTCATTTAAGTTGTCTATTGATGTGAAATTTCGATTTCTTCTAATTAAATCAAAGGAAAAATTAATTAGGAATTTCTTGCTACATTTTCAATGAACTGCACTTCCATGTACCGTCAAGTATATTTTGGAAGTCCACCATATTTTTTTATCCTCACCATAAGTAATGTACACTATGATACACCAAACACAACATCGGGGAGATTGTCTACACGTACGCAAAATCCTTAGTTTACCAAGGTGGTATATTTCAATTCATAGTTGCTTGGTAAACCCTTTTTCCTAGTTACGCCTTTTCTTTTTTGTGCCTTTAATTTCTAAAATCAATTAATTGACCGCAGAAAAACATCCTTACTATGGGACACCTCCTTAGTGGATCTTAGGTTGAGACTAATGGCGACAGTTCCTGAGTCTACCAATTAAGGAAACCCCTCTGACGAGAATCCTGGTATTTTTCCTTATTTTGGAAATATCGGTGCTTCTTATATGGAAATGTTGTCCCTTCCCGTATTTACCATTGGTTTGTCGATTTGGTTATTTTCGACCTCTTTGGTTCTGAATTTCCAAACTGTTTCTCAACTAATTAGTCCTCCACCTGAATAGAATCAAACTCAAGTTGATCCTAAAGTTGCCCCTTTCCCTTCTTCACTTGTTGTTTCTTGACCCCTTTCTTCCTCCTCGCTTGGTGAAATTCTTGATTCTAGTAACCAGGAAGCTAAGAAGAAGAAAAGGACGAAGAAGAAGAAGCAAAATAAGCAGGGGGGAACCAAGCAACCATTGCTACAAATGCGACTAGTATGGAAAAATCTTCCAATCAGCCCTGCAAAGTTAAATTTCCTTGTAATTTATGTAAGGGTGTCTACCTTCTTAGAGATTATCCTGGTATTCTCAAGGTATAAAAATTGTGGTCCACAGGCTCACATCAACCTTGGTCATCAGCCTATGGAAATCATGTTGGTGATAAACCATCACATAGTGATAGTATTATTCATGGGAAAAATGGTAAAGTTAAGTTTCTTTGTAGGTTATGTGAAGAGAATCATCATATTAACCTTTTTCCTTATATGAATGAAGCCTCAAAAGTGTTGGAAAATCTTACAACTTTTCAACCTCATCTTTTGGCTGGTTATCGAAATTTTTCGCCCAATCCTCCACTAGTTATTGAAGTGATTTATTAGAATCTTGATGAAGTGATTGATCAGAATCCGTCTCCAGTCAATCCCTCTCTCTCTGAACGTGAATCACATGACTTCGTTCCTGACCAACCATTGGTTGAGAAAATGGTTGACTCGATTCCACCTTCTATTGATCGTACCTTTCTCATAAAGATTTAAGCTCATACCACTCAAGTTCTTCTTGTTTCTTCAAATTCCAATGAACATGGGGGAAATCCTCTCATTCTCACAGCACAGGGGAAGATCCTCCCATTTGAATGGCACAAGGGGAAATTATCCCGTTCCCATGAAACCCCCTCCAAGTATTATGGTCACTTCGGACCTTTGATTGGAGTCATCTGGAAGGATATCATATTCCTCCTTTCGTTCCCTTCTAAAATCAATTAATTGACTGCATCTTGTGCCCGTCACCTATAATCTATTTCCTTTTAACAGAGGAACGATTCAACCATTAGGGATCCTTCCTCAATTTCCTATTTGATCTGAAAATGGGTTGGATAACTTTTTATTCTTCTCAATAACCTCCCACTCAGTCAAACAAATAAAAGATCTAGCTTATACTTGACTTGTGTGGAATTTTATACTTGAAAAGAGGTGTATGTTTTTTAACCTTTTAAGTGATTTAAGACCTTTTTTTTTTTGCTAATATTAAACATTTGCAACAACCATATAAAGCATAAAATAAGAATCGACACATAATACCAAATTCAATATGGGATTTCACCTGAATATCGTGGGCTACGTCTCCTTGAGCTCTTATCAACTGACTTGGCTCTTTGGGATTAGTATGGAAAATTTATTTTAAAAGTTAAAAACTCAAGTCCAATGGTTATCTAAACTGAAAAAATGGGTTTAGAATACCATTATATCCCTGTAATGGCTGAAATCTCTCTGAAGATGAACCTCGGCTCCCTTAGACTTGACTCCTTCTGTCGGTGCCCTTAAGCTTCCCTGAGCGTCTCTTTGGCACTAACTCCCTCAGAAATCCTTTTCTTTCCCTGAAACCCTTTCTAATTTCTCCAGCATACATCATACATCCAAAATAAGTTGATCATTTTCTCAAAATGAGCACTGGCTCCCCAATTTAGGCCTCCATCCACTGATGGCCCTGGTCTGCCCAAAACTTCCCTGTGGCTCTTTGACCTTCAAAATTCTTCAAATGGCTCTGAAAATATTTTCATTGGATTTAAAATGTCAAAAATATTCATAATAGACCATTCTCTTGCATAAATTGTCCTCTCGTTGCTCTGGTTACGCCTCCAACAAGTGGTGGCACCCCTTGGCTCTAGGTTCACTAAAAACTTCTCTGAAGAATATCGACTTTAAAAAGTCTTCAAAAGCTTCTACAAATCCCTCCATTGGATTCATAATTCTCATTACAGTCAGAAATGACTATTGGTTTGCTGAGAATGGTTACTGGTTGCCCTGGCTAGGCCTCATTCCCCTGCTGGCACCTGGTGGCTTTGGTGGACCCTAGAACTTCTATGAAGCATATAGGCCTTCAGAAGTACTATATTTTCTTTTCAAATCTCACCATTAATTCTAGAACATCTGAAACATCCAAAATTGACTATTGGCTTGTTTATAAAGGCCTCTAGTTTCACTAGCTAGGCCTCAAACTACTGTTGGCCCGTGGTGGCCCTAGTGGCCCCTAGAACTTATCTGAATCAAAAACCTACCCAAAAGTTCTCTGATGGCTCTGAAACCATCACCAATGAGTCTGGAATGTCTGATATAGTTGAAATTTCCTATTCACACTCTGAGAATGGTCGAATCTAGCTCAAGATAGAGCCAAAACAAGATTTGTTCAGTGTCCCCTACATCAGCTCCGGTAAATCTGGAGCAACTGCACATAACTCCAGTTAAAAATGGAAAAATCCCAAAATTTTAGGGCACTCCAAAAGCTCCGCCGAATTTCACTGTTAGTAATAATATTAATTGTCGAGGTGGCCACATGGCCCCATACCCCACGGTCACAGTGATGGTTTCATAAACCACGCGGAGATAATTAATGCTACTGTCGCATGTAAATGCATTCAACCACTGGCGGTAACATTTTTTGTGTCAGTGGTTAGGGCTTAAGCCCTTCGTCTGAGGACCTGAACACATGGGGAGGGGCTAGCCCCTCCGCTCCCCCAACGTGGAAACTAATAAAATTTAAATATAAGTTGAATTCGTATATGGTGAAGAACTATTGGTAGCCCAGGCGATAAAGGCGTGGGTGCTTACAGGCGAGAGGTCATGCGGTTGACTCCATTCTGCACCAAAAAAATTTAGACCATCAAACCTGGGCCACGTGACGACCTCTAATTATCCCTTCCAAACCTTTGACCAATAATTGCTTGACACTTGTCCAAATATTACTGGCCCGGAAGAAATATTTTGGGGAATATTCCAAGAATATTCCTTGGAATATTCTCTTTTTTTAACTTTTCGAAACCCAATCAAACTTGGTCAAAAGCCAGAAATTGCAATTTACTGGACTTTTCAAATCGCAATAACTTCTTCATACTGTGTTAGTTTTTCGAACCGTTCGTGATGCCGGAATCAGGAAGATGAGATCTATCTAGTCACTCTGGTTTGACATACTTTTGAACACTTTGAATTTTGATCTATGACTTAGATCCTTGATCCAAATCTGCTCACACCTCCCCATTGGGAATCTTTTGGACCCCAAAAGACTGATTACCTGATCTTTTGAGTAGATGAGAGTACAACACTCTCACTGTTCCAGCCTTCATACACTTTTCCTTGCTTGGCTAGTGCCTTTGAACCACAACTCGAAGGTAGTCAACACTTCCCTTCCTTAGATGCTCTTGTCCTCTTATCAAGAATTGTTTTCCTTGAACTCACTCAGAAATTTTTGGTGAGAAATTGATAGAAGGTAGCTTAACATCATGTCCTTGATCATCAATCCAGGATGGCTCAAACAAATGTGAGATTACAACATAAAACATGCATACATAACTGCAATTTTCATATGTACAAATGAATGTATGTCTTACTGTGTCAACAAGTCAAACCACTTCTTACCAAGCCACTTCCATGGCAATTTTTGCTGCTGAAAATATTTTTTTCTCACATCAATGATGGAATCTTTGGTTCTAGTTTCGAAAATATTTCTATCCTCTTGCTTCATGTGCCTGGGATGATTAGTTGGATGCAATTTCCAACATTCGGCAATAACATGTCCCCTCTTCTAGCAATGTGTGCAAGTCTTTTTCACCTTCTTTGCAAGTTTCCTTCACTTCAACTGCTTCTTGTATGCCTTCAATCTCTTATAGCACCTCGAAACATCATGGTTACACAGACCACAATAGGAACAACAACTCTTCCTTCCATTCAAGCATGCATATTTTTCATGCTTATCAGAAACATAATCAACTTGACTATGGGAAGAATTATACCTCAATTGTTGCTTTGCATGTCCATGTTTTTTACCTTGTTGAGGAGATGAACTTGTATAGGTTCCATCTTTCCTTTGAAGACTAACATCAGTGTTCATGTCTTGATAGTTGTCTGAACTCTCATGCTCACCATAATCTACATGTCTACACACATCTTGCTGCAACATAGGCTTCAAACAACGGCAAACAACTTGAAAACAAATTTGACATGTTTGTGGTTTAGAACTTGCGAAAAAAGTTCTTTTTGAAGTTGTTTCAAATGCCTTCATGGCTGTAAATTTTTTTCCATTAGATTGAGCATATCCTAGACCAAAATTATTAGGTCTTTCCTCAACCAAAATGGGATCAATCATGCCTTTTGCATGCTTGCCTAAACCCTTGCCTTCATAGCCCATTTTTAACATCAACTTGGACCCTATACCTCTAGTGTGTTTTTCAAATGAACCTACACATATTTTTGAAGAGGAATTTGAAGACAAATTTGAGTGATTTACCTCTACTTTATGCATGTTCTTGGTTAAGGCCTCTTGGGATTGATGGAGATGCATCTCCATCTCATGCAGTCTTTGAAGAATTTCTTCTTTCTCTTGCTCCATAGCAACCAATTTCTCACGAATTCTAGTGCTTTCCTTTTTATCTTCAAATAGAATTTTCACCCTATCCTTCATGATGTAGAAGTCTCGCTTGATGTCTTCATCGAAGAATTTTGTGAAGGAGGGAGATTTTGAAACCTCACTTGATGAAGTTATCTTAATATGAAAATGAACAAAATAAATTCAACAAAAATTCACAAAGTTTTCAAAAACAATTGACAAAGCTTCTAAACAAAATGGTTGTAGAGTCAAGCTCTTCTTCAAGCATCCTTTTGCAAACAAACCCTCTTGTGCTTCAAGGGTTGCCTTGAGGTCCTTTGGGTAAGGATAATGCCTTAAGCCTTCTTCCTTATTGTCCTCTTCTGGACTTAGCTAACAGTAGCTTTCCCTTCACCTCTAGAAAACTTAAACTTGTAAGCAACAGTCAATTTGCAAACAGTTAAATTCTTTGCACTGTTAAACACCTTTCAAGTCAAACAAGCAACCTAGTGCTTTATCGATCAAGCAACTTAATCTCTGTCAAGCAAGAAACCATGTGCTCTGATACCAACCTAATCTAAAAATGGGTTGGATAAATTTTTATTCTTTTCAATAACCTCCCACTCAGTTAAACAAATAAAAGATCTATCTTATACTTGACTTGTGCGGAATTTTATACTTGAAAAAAGATGTATTTTTTTCACTGTTTAAGTGATTTAATACCATTTTTTTTTTTTATATTAAACATGTGCAACAACCATATAAAGCATAAAATAATCATCCACACATAACATTAAATTTAATATAGGAGTTCACCCGAATATCGTGGGCTACGTCTCCTTGAGCTCTTGTCAACTGACTTGGCTCTTTGGGATTAGTATGGAAATTTTCTTTTAAAAGTTAAAAAATCAACTCCAATGGTTATCTAAACTGAACCAATGGATTTAGAATACCATTATATCCCTGGAATGGCTGAAACCTCTCTAAAGATGAACCTCAGCTCCCTCAGACTTGGCTCCTTCTATTAGTGCCCTTAAGCTTCCCTAGCTTCTCTTTGGCACTAAATCCCTCAAAAATAATTTTCTATCCCTAAAACATTTTCTAATGTCTCCAGCATACATCATACATCCAAAATAAGTTGCTCAAAATGAGCACTATCTCCCCAATCTAGGCCTCCATCCACTGATGGCCCTAGGCTTCCCAAAACTTCCCTGTGGCTCTTCGACCTTTAGAAGTCTTCAAATGGCTCTGAAAATCCTTTCATTGGATTCAAAATGTCCAAAATATTCATTATATACTATTCACTTGCATAAATTTTCCTCCGACTACTCCGGTTACGCCTCCAACACCTAGTGACACCCCTTGGCTTTAAGTTCACTGAAAACTTCTCTGAAGAATATCGGCCTTCAAAGGTCTTCAAAACCTTCTGAAAATCCCTCCATTAGATTCATAATTCTCATTACATTCATAAATGACTACTGGTTTGCTGAGAATGGTTACTGGTTGCCCTGGCTAGGCCTCATTCGCCTTATGGCACCTGGTGGCCCTGGTGGCCCTGGTGGCCCCTGAAACTTATTTGAATAATTTCGGCCTTCATAAGTCCTCTAATGGCTCTAAAAACCTCAACATTAATTCCATAACATCAGAAACATCCAAAATTTACTATTTTCTTGTTTATAAAGGCCTCTAGCTGCACTGGCTAGGCCTCAAACTGCTGCTGGCCCATGGTGTCCCTAGTGGCCCCTAGAACTTCTCTGAAGCAAAAACCTACTCAAAATTCCTCTGGTGGCTCTGAAACCTTCACCAATGAGTCTGGAATAACTGAGATAGTCAAAATTGACTATTCCCACTCTCATAATGGTTGAATCTAGCTCATGATAGAGCCAAAACAATATTTGTTCAATGTCCCCTACAACAGCTCCACTAAATCTGGAGTAACTGCACATAACTCTAGTTAAAAATGGAAAAATCCCCAAATTTTAGGGTGCTCCAAAATATTTTCCAAATTTGACCATTAGTAATAAATATTAATTGTCTGGGTGGCCACATGGCCCCATACCCCGTAGTCATGGTCATGATTCCATAAACCACGCGAAGATAATTAATGCTACTGTCACATGTAACAGCATTCAACTACTGGCGGTAACGTTTTTTGCGTTGATGGTTAGGGCTTAAGCCCTTGGTCTGAGGACACTGACACATGGGGAGGGGTTGGCCCGAGGGGTTGGCCCCTCCGCTCCCCCTGTTAGGGTCCTATAATAATAGGGTTCATAATTTTTTAATTGACTTTG
The DNA here is from genome assembly GCA_034641835.2 of Pinus albicaulis. Taxonomy (NCBI): domain Eukaryota; kingdom Viridiplantae; phylum Streptophyta; class Pinopsida; order Pinales; family Pinaceae; genus Pinus; species Pinus albicaulis. The sequence continues at coordinate 370,963,842 of CM076584.1, read as the reverse complement.
ATAGTCTTGTAAATATGTACATACCTTGCTTTCTGCAATTTGTTTTCCCGTATTTTGAAAATAATAAAAAAATGAAAAGAGAGGAAAAGTCCTAAAAGAAAGATCAAAGGACTTTGAAAAGAAAATATCAAAAAGAATAAAAATGGACCCAAAAAAAAAGAGAGATAAAAATAAGACATGAAAGTGAGCAAGTCAAAATGCCACTACTATTTACTTTTACTGCAAGAATCATGATTATGTGCAGCTTGTTCAAAATGCCATTATCCATGATGAGTTAAATAGTTTAATCTAAACTTTTTCATGCTTTAAATTTCATGTTTATAGATAGAGAATAAAGATATGTCAAACATTTTAAACTTGACAAATTAGTAGATAGATAGAGAATAAATGAGGAGCTCAACGGTTTAATCTGAGCCCTCTGATGAAATAATGTTAGACTTAGATAGATGTATGCTTTAAAAAAAAATGAATTTAGGGTTGCAAGCTTAAATGCACCCATGCAAATGAAGTAAAAAAATGTTAGAATAATGATGGGTAGGTAGAAATCAGTTGTGCAAGGCATGTAATAAAGCATCATCGGGAAAATTACTAATTTCCCTTCCCCCACAATGATCCAGCATTCTAAATCTTCAGTTAAAGAGGTTCAGAGAATTTCTCTTACTTCTGTTGGGACCGGACCCAAGGCTTAATAACTGATTGGTTAAATATACTAGATTCCCTTCATAAAATCCATTTCCTTAGCATATTCACCCTCTTCAGAAAATATAATCCATTTTCCTAAGGAAAACACCTTTTTTGCTTAGAAAGGTAAAATCCTCTCATAATTAATTTCATTTCGTCCAAAAACACTCAAAAAACCACAAAATACATGTTATCCTAAGTTTATGTGTAAATATCGAAATGAGATCATTTCTATGCTAAAATGCATATTTTACACACTTTACTTAGTTTATTTATGTGTATTTTCATCTCATTTCATTTCATTTCATATTAATCATTAACATAATGTATTAAACCCTTATAATATCCCTTCCCATATATTTAATAATTCATTTTATTTTAATATCCCAAAAAACCCATTATTTAACGTTAAACCTATGGTTTATATTATCCCATGTGTTGAAATATAAACCCCGCCATATTTTCCATAGGTTAAAAATATTATATAAATTAATCCTGCTCTCAATGGTTTTAAAACACACGTAAATGTTTTATTTACCATGTAATATATGCCCCGCCAATCAAAATAATACATTTTTTTTACGTTATAAACATATAGTTTTAAATATTAAAACTAACCTCGCCATATAAAAGACCCGAGCCCCACGCCCCACTGCCGAGCAACTTCTAAACTAAATCTCCACCGTTCGCATCCCTATCCTCTAATCCGATGACCAAAAAGACATATCGCATTTTAAACTGCGCGATTAAAACTCATTTCAACATTTTCGAAATGGGTTGTTATCCACCCTTATCTCTCCTCCACGCGGCAATATTTCATTGGATCGCATTCGATCCCACAATACCATTTACCGCCCAATTCTGGTGCAATAACCACCTATGGTTTTCTGCCTATGAATCCAAAACTACCCTCCTTGCTCTGATATGACATGATCACATTTAATGATGATTTGATTAAACCTAAAACATTATAAGAGCTTCATATGCGCACATTAAGCCCTTTTCTTCATTCTATCTCTGCGTTTATCCATTCCGACTGAACAAAGCTACCAATACACAAGTTTTACGCCTAGAGAACCAGAGAAAGCCACTGTAGGTGTTGTTAAAACCACTGGAAGTGTCCAGCTTGCTTCCAGAGACCGTCAAAAGCCACCAGGAACCTATTCGACACCTCGGAACTTGTTTTAAAGACCAAATACCTGCACAAACAGGTATTTTCTGAAGAAAAACGACCTCTTATCATTTGAAAAGGAGTTTCTGAAGAAATTAAGCTTTGAAAAACCTAATTATCCATAGAAAAACCTTGTAGATACCTGAAAAGAACAAATTCACTGCAAAAACCATGACAAACCCCGGTGTCAATACTGTGTCTGGCTTTAAATTAAAATTGAATATTTCTAGTCTTTGCAGACCTTGAAAAGACTCTGAATTTACCTAGAAATCCTTTGTAGGAAAATCTAATCCTTCCTTGCCCAATTTTAACCAGTTTTAGTCTAGATTGTCTAAAAAAACAGAGGAAACCCTTGTTTCTCATTTCTTGTACCTGTAAAGAGTCTAAAGTCCAGTTTAAAGCCAAATTGAAGGTTGAAACCCAAGAAAAAGCCAAGTTTATGCCTATTTCTATTTAAAAAACATCTGTCAAAGTCAAAAACACTTTTGTAAACAATTTAAACTTACAGAAGAGTTCAAAAAATTTCAAATATAGAGTTTCAGTTATCCAGAAAGTCTAAAAAATGTCAAAATCAAATCCAGCAATGTCTTCCAAGACTAGAATTATTGTAAATCCTCTACAACCTCCTATTGTAGACATTGAACATACACCCTTAGCAGATGTGGATTACAAAATAGCAGATCCAGTCATAGAATTTTATTTGATAGACCTCCACTACTGGAGTTATGAAAAGTCATTGGATCAGGTCGAAGAAGTCCAAATTTGGGAGTCAAACCTACCCAAATATGTTGCCCCACTCACCCATCAGTGTCCAAAGGTTATTAGGATGTGTCAGACCTATTATTCACCTGAACAAAGAGCAATGCTAAATGCAAATAAATAAGTGTTATTCACAATTACTGTTGAGTCAATAAACCAGATGTTACAGCTCAAACTAGATCCCAAAGCAGTTCCCTTATCAATAGAAGAACTCACCAAGTTTTACATTGGTCTTGATTTTCCCAAGAGGTTTCAAATTTTCCAACTATTCATGCATTTACATGTTGAAATTCCACAAATCAACCCTCCTTACTCTACTTCAAAATTTCCTGAAGGGTCTAGGCATGTCATATCCATGTTGTCCTTTATCCTAGGGTATTTTACAAATGAGCATACAGATGAGTCTATCCTAGGTTTTCTATCTACCTTTGTACAAGGACAGTCTCCTTCTATCATTTTCAATTATGCTGAATATATAGCTGAAAATATCCAGCTTGTCAAATTTTCAACTGAAGGAGTATTTAGGTATACATCATTTCTTTTCCATATGTTCTTATATTTCCAAGCAGACAAGTTTCCAATAACACTTCAGAAGCTTGATATAGAAGAGAACCCACTTTCAATCATATTTTGGACTTCTTTGATCAGAAAAGAGTCCACAGAGTTCAGTTATGTAGAGTTTGTAGATTATTTTATTCATCCATTGATAAACATGTTAACAAACACAATCCAGCTAAGAATCAGTGATGAAATAAAGAAATTTCTACAGCTATCAGAGCAAACTAGAACTAGATATTGATACTTATATCAGAACCATACATAAATCAAAGTTTTTGGGTCTAATATTTTACCCTATAAACTACCCAAGTATGTGCACATGATATTTTTTGCCTTGGAGTACATCAGCCAAATCCTCAATTCAGATTCAATCAATTTTTTGGCAGCCAAGAAGAAGACCCAATTTAAATTTAAAAATCAGATAGGGCCCTTCATTTGTAATCATAGAGATGCAGCATTAGAAGTAGCAAAACAATTGCTGGAGTACAAATTTGAGTTTAGCATTTTATGGAATTATGATCCACGGGGAATTCTCATTAAAATGAGAGTTAAGTGCAAACTGACACCTTATATTCATGACAAAATACCATAGATTGAAAAGTATGCTAATTAAATAGAGTGGTTAGAAAATACCTTAATTGAAGCAGTAAGACAGGATGATACTAGTCACACCTTGAAAACTATAAATCCAGGAGAGAAAGCTACTAAGAGAGGCAGAGAATAAGGATCTTACACTGCTGGGACAACCACTGAGACTAGATTTAAAATCAAGTATAACAAAAATCCTAAACTCAATTCAGTTGATAAAAACAAAGAGACCATAGAAGTGGAAGATACAGATGTTCCAGAGACAAACATAGATGTAGCTACAGTCATTAAAAATGAGCCAGCCACAGAGATCCTAAATGAAAAACATCCTAATAATTAAAACACATAGGTGATAGAGAAACAACAGAGTATGGAGGCATCCTCCTCACAGCCAGCAAAGGATAAAGATCTTGACATCAGAGAGAAATATAAGCAGATAAAGACAAATAATGAAGAAATAAAAAATGAGATCTATTCTCAGTGTTTAAAACAAACACCAAGTATCCAAAAAAAAATTCTATCATTTTTTTATTATTCAAACAAGAAGTTAATTATGTCAGTGCTTCAACCAACAGTCAAGACTCCCAAAACAGTGGCAGATTACAAAAAAGTTGATCTTGAAGTACCAACAGGAAGTATCTGTGCACTAGATCAAATTGAATTTCACAGGAAAACTTCTAAGATGTTATATTCTATCATAACTACAAAGGCCATGAGTGTCCACAAGCTCCAGAATACAATAATAAATATGAGAGATCAAATGAAAGTTAACAAGTTTTCTTCATATGCTAAAGATCTTAGGATTAAGTCTTTAGAAGAGTTGGTTATTCAAGTAGGATATGATCTTGTCAATGTCAAAGCAGCAGAAGAGTTAGTGAAGAAAAAGAATGATGATATTGCAGTACTGAGGAAACAGCGCAAGCTTCCACCAACTAAACATCCACAAGCCAAAGAAATAGTTCAAGAGCAAAGCCAGAAATATGATATGATGAACATAATTTTACAATTGACAGCACAGATAAAAGAAATGGAAATCCAAATGGACAAGCTTGTCCATGAAAGAGAAATTACAAAATCACAGGAAACTCCTACAGTAATTCCCATGGTTACTACAGTTGTGCCTTCAACCCTTGTGAAATATTTGGCACCAAAAGTACTATTGGTTACTGCAGTGTCAGTAACCTCGTCCACTACTTCAGCTACAGAGTCATCTACATCAACAGTACAGCCAACAGATGAGGCTAGTAAACTAGTTAAAGCCATGTAGGAAATGTAACATCAAACCAATGAAATCAATAGGTTGAAGAAAGTGATTGACAATCTTGAAGATACTAAGAAGCTAGCCCAAATCAATGCCAAAAATCATGAACAAAGGGATAACAAGTTAAATATTGAGTTAAAGAATATACAAAAGGATTTAACCTTGAAAGAGCCAATATCTTATGTAAGGAATCAGTTATGGAGTAAAATCATTGAAGCCATCAATGATGTTTGCCCATCAATATAGGGGATTTATGAGCAAAGGGATTTACTAAAGGCAACACAAGCAGAGATTCAGAAAACAAAAGATGAACTAGGAGCCAAACCTAAGCAGGCCTTAGAACTAATCAAATTTCTTAACAGCAAGAACAAGCAAGAACTTGAAGAGATACAAATTACTGATAGAACAGAGATAGTCCTTGAAATAAGGAAAGTAATTTCAAAGAAGAATTTAATGAAGCATTTAGAAGAAAAATGTGAAAGCATGAACATAGCTATAACCAAGTTTATGGTCAAATTTGAGACCTTGAGGCAAAGAGGTTTTCCATACATCCTGGTTATTAATGATAAACTCATGCCACAAGAGGACTACAACAAAAATATAAGGGATTATGCAAAAGAACAAGTTAACAAAACAGAACGGAAAAGAATTCCTATAGGGAAGGTTTTACATAAAAGTTTTGAAGACTTGTTTTATCTACAGCATGAGATAAAACACTTATTTATTATAAGACCAACATTTTCTAGATACACTGAGACAGATGAGAACTTTAGGAAGCTGAAAAATATAAAAATTCCTGATGATAAAGCTTGGGAATCACTCACTGACTTACTGTAGAAGTCAAAATGCAGAGAAAAAGATAAAACAGTTTGCTGATTTTTCACAGTCAAAATAGAATTTACAGCAGTAAGACAGTTTTACAGAGATTAAAGAGTATAAGTCATTAAAGAGTATCAGATATGAAAATAATATTTCAAAATAGATTTGAAATATCTTATGCTAGCGTTGAAGACAGCAAAGTAGCCATCTAAACCCAATCCACAACAGCATTTTCTATTTTATTTGGATAAATAGGATAGCTTGCTAAGTTGTTAAGCAGCTGTCACTATTTTGTTGTAAAACATATTTTATTTCCTTAGAAAAATCCTATGATTATTCTAGGATATTTTGTAAACATTTTTGTATATATACTTCATCTTTTGAAGTATTATTGTGGAATAAATATCTGAAGATTTCTATAGTCATTTTTTTTGTACCTGAAGGCTTTTTGTGGCAAGTTCAAGTAGCAGACTGGATCAAATCATCTAGCATCATATTTCAGAATTCATGTGATGAGCCATTGAATTGAAGTACTTTCTATTGTCATTGTTTAATCTTCTTATGTTTTACATGCATCCATATATGTGTTCTAAATTTGAATGATGAATTAGGATTATTATTACAGGATTTGTTAAAAGCAGCCTGTCTTTAACTGTTTATCATTTCTATGTTTTCTGTTGATTTCCAGAGTAGGGAACCTTTAATTGCTCCCTCTTTCGAATGACCTCTGTCTACTCCTTCCTTATCTGGATCAAAGAATCCTTCATAGCTCTTTATCCCGATCAAACCACTTCACCAATCAGTCTACCTAGATCTTCAATGACTTATCTATCTTGCCATGAAAACATTTGACTTTTTGACCTTGATCCTATAGTTATGTCTGCTTGACATTTGACTCCTTAGCCCAATGGACAAATAGATTTCTCACTATTCATCTCATTAAGTGATTTTTTCCCACCAAACCAAACCAAACCAAACCAAATTTGCACATCATAACTAGCCTAATATCATATAATCGAAACAAAGTTAAATATTGTATCAAATCTTTCGAAGAAAATCACATTGGAGAAATTTGTGTCGACGTGTTTCGAACAGCCAGTGTGGTTCATCATCATGAACCACACTGGCTGGTTCGAAACGCGTCGACACAAATTTCTCCAATGTGATTTTCTCCGAAAGATTTGATACATAATTTATGGATCACAGAAGTCAAATTCCTAAAGTTAAATATTATAGAGAGAGCTCTCTCTAAACCCTAAGAAGGCTAGATATTAGAGTTTAAACGTTGGTTTGTGGTTACCTCTAATGTTCTTTGACTTTAAATCAAAAATCTCACAACTTAAGAATTATTAGAGTGATAACACCCCCAACGCGGAAATTGATCAAATTTAAATATAAGCCGAGTTCTTATATGGTTAAGAACTATTGGTATCCCGGGTGGTAAAGGCGTGGGCGCTTGTAGGCGAGAGGTCATGCGGTTGACTCCAATCCGCACCAAAAAAATTTAGACCATCAAAACTGGGCCACGTGGCAGCCTCTCATTGGCCCTTCCAAACCTTCAACCAATAATTTCTTGACACTTGTCCAAATATTACTGGCCCGAAAGGAATATTTAGAGGAATATTCTAAGAATATTCCCTGAAATATTCTCTTTTTTTTACTTTTCAAAACCCAGTTAAACTTGGTCAAAAGCCAAAAATTGCAGTTTACTGGACTTTTCAAATTGCGATAACTTCTTCATACGGTGTCAGTTTTTCAAACCGTTCGCGGCGCCGGAATCAGGAAGATGAGATCTATCTGGTCACTTTGGTTTGACATACTTTCAAACACTTTGAATTTTGAGCTATCACTTAGGTCCTTAATCCAAATATGATCACCATTACTTTGGGAGGAAATATAGTCTATATCGATGTGATGGTAGTCCAAGGCCCTTTGGATTTTAATTTACTCCTTGGGCATGACTATGTTTATGTCATGGGAGCTCTTGTCTCTTCACTCTTTCGTGTGATGTGTCTCCTGCATGAAGGAATAATCGTGACCATTGATTACCTTTCGTTCGTTGGTACTAATTTGACTCATAATCAACCAGCATCCCTATATGGTCCTTATATGAAAATGGTATCTTCCCCACCACATATAAATTATGTGGCACCTTTTTCCATGTATGCATATACAGATGATCTAGTAGGTGATGTAGTACCAATCATTTACTGGGGGCATTGGAGTTTGATCTTCCATTGGATCCTTTGATTCCTTCCAAAGCATTTTTCTCCCATCTGATGAGAACCTCTTTGAAGCCATGGCCTTTTGGGGACCATGATTAGGTCCTAGAGAAAAGTTCATTTCATTTTGTGAAGCTCCTTAAAAAATGAAACAAGGTGTTAGAGCAAAGTTCATTTTCTTGTGTCAAACTCCTTTAAAAAGAAACAAGGTTTTCATAGTAGAGTTCATTTTCTTTTGTCAAACTCGTTAAAAAATTAAACAAGATGTCGTGAGCATAGTTATTTTACTATGTCAAACTCGTTAAAAAATGAAACAAATATCCCTCCAATTCGAGTCTTTGATTAGATCTCGTAAATTCCCAGTCGAGTCTTTCACTTGATATCGTAAATGAACTTTCATTCCATCCACCTAGTAATCAATAGTCTACTTAGGTGAATGAAATGAATATTGGGGGTGTGTACTTATAATTGAGTCATTATTTTGGGGGCATGCAAACTTATTTCAAGCATAGTTTTCTTTCGTTTCAAACTTGTATAAAAATCAAACCAATTTCAAGCATAGTTTCCCATGTCAAGCTTGTGTAAAAATGAAACCATTCCCACTTTACCTCTCGTGATTTTCATTTTTGTCAGTCTATTTCTTCCATATGAACCTTGGTTTTCTCATTCCATTGTCACCATCTATTTGGCTAATCATACGCTTTCACTTGGTTCTTTTACACTTTCCTAAGGAACTGTTGTGATGAGTGGTCTTGTTAGCCATCCTCTTAAACTCTACATGTTATGAGTAGTTACATCATGACCGGAACCAGTTTCTATCATTTATACCACTCGTACCTCCAAGTGGAGTCATCTTTCAACTCTTTTTAGATTCCCAAAATATGAAAATATTGTTGAGCACTTGTATTTTTGAACTCGCTAAAGTAAATAAAAATACATCTACTCAATATAATTTTAACCATTTTAAGGATTGAGATAGACTATTTATGAAAAAGGAATATCTTAGTCGATCATGGATAAGAGGTTCTCTTGGGTATCATTTTCTGATTTTTCAGACTCAAGGGACTATTTGTGAAAAACAATCTTTGCAGTTTTATTTTTTCCTCTTTTTAAAACTCTCTAAACATGAAAAATATGTTGAGTTTTCACCCTCCCTAGACTCTTAAAAACATCAAAGAGCGATGGGTACGTCGATCATGACGAGACCGAACCACTCCTTCTCAGAGTTTGTTAAACATACTTAGAGTGATTCAACTGAAGGATGAACTTACAAATCAAACATATGTTATCCTCCTCAAGCTTGTTAAAAAAATAAATAGGTATTGACCAGCAATGGTTGGGGAAATTAGGAAAACAAGCATTAGGGGAATTTTGAGGTCTAAAATGGGCCTCCTAAGAAAAATGTAAAACCAAATTAAACTTTATAAGAACCAATAGGATTCAATATGATGATGTCAACCATGGGGTATGATTCACCATTTTTTAAGTAAAAGGGTAAAAAGATTAAAAAATAATAAAATAATAAATTATTTTTTCAACTCGTATTTTCAACTTATCTCCCAAAGTTTTTACTCAAATTTCGAGTGAGAGTACTTGTTGGATGCAAAATTTAATTCTTCATCCAAAGAGTACCCATATTACATACTTTCGATGGACCCTGCTAAGATCAAAATGAGAAATACATAAAAAAATGTGATTGCAATCACATTTTTAATGTATTTCTCATTTTTCACTTAGCAGGGTCCATCTAAAGTATACAACATGGGTACTCCTTGGATGAGGAATTAAATTTTTCATCCAACGAGTACTCTCACTTGAAATTTGAGTAAAAACTTTGGGAGATAAGTTGAAAATACGAGTTGAAAATGTAGTTTTTTATTTTTTCCCTCTAAAATTTGATGATGTCATCAAATTTTATTTTATTATTTTCACTATTATTTTATAATTTCCTTAAGAGGCCCATTTTAGACCTCAAATTTCCCCTAATGGTACTCCACTTGTTAATGGCAGTGAGTCACTCTTGAGCATGACACTCTTCCACTTCATGTATGTGGTTGTGGATTGGGAAATTTGGTTGTCTTGCAGTTCATCACACCATTTCAAAGCCTCAATTTCGGTTTTGGGTCAATGCTTCCAACTCCATTCAGTGTCACTGATATGTTCAAGAGAAGTCATTCATTTGATATCTTCTATAATACTCTTAAGCCTTCATTCCATGTCTGTTGTTCCTGAACTAGTTTTGTATCTGCATCATTCTCTCTCAAATCATGATACCTTTTTTGTGTTGTTGATGGGGGATACATCAAGGCCCTCCTGGGACGGGTCACTTCCTATTGACATCAACTCATTATCCAAGAAGTTGACTTAGAAACACCCTTCGATACTTTGGTGATTGTATACATCAATGGAAATTTTCTTCGCTCTCGGCGACAGGTTTTCATCAATGGCCTTCGACCGATAGATTTTGTGTGGTGTTCGACTTCACCTCATTCATTCACACCATATGAATTGTACTATAGCACCTTGAGAACCATTAACATCATCAATGGTTTCTCTCACATTTGTTAATGACTTACATCATTGGCCAGTAATCACATGGTGTCTACCATGTTTGACCTTAGCTCATTGATTCACATGGTTAGACTCATATGTTGAATGATCATGCGAACGAGATAGAAGACCCCAGTTCTAGTTTCATCCATCTGGGCTACAATTTCAGGATTAATACAATATTACAAAGTATGATGGCTATGATAATTCAAATAGTCATCCAGCCATGGTTCCACCATTTTTCATCAATGAAAGTGTTTTTTTTATCATTTTACATGTAATGTTATCTTATGTGTTGAGCATGGGTATGCCTCCCTCAACAAACATATCAAGATTTAAATGCATTGTAACGGATGATGATCTTGTTTGGTTGTTCTTGATCTAGACTTGTCATAAAGTAAATTTCTTATGTCATCAGCCATTGTTTTTTACTTTGCGCTTTAGGGGGGAATATGTTATAGGTAATGTTGTCACATTTGGTCAATAGGCCTATAAAATGGATCAATCAACATCCATCAGCACCTTGTATCATGCTTACACAAATCCCTAGGAATGACTCTTCCTAAACCCTGAGTTTCAAGGCTTAACTGCTTCATTTCCATGATTTTAAGGCCAAACAAACCTTGTTCCCTTAGGATACTTCATTCGCTGCAGGCTTCTCCACTCTACACCTACATTGATCATTAGCCGGTTGTCCCATTTTAGGGGTGTGTTGATTCTATAAATTTTGGAAAAATAAAAAGAATCCTGAAGCTTGCTCTTCCAGAAGCTTCCAAGATTTGTTTCAACCATTTACCTTGGATAAGGCCGTTGAATCCTATCTCATCCTACCTTGGAGATTTCACTCATCATCCCTTGAGTTCATCCTTCCATAAAGAGTGGATCTCAAGCCTAAATAGGTAAATGAATAAGAATTCCTAAACTACCATCCTATCCTATATATTTACTATCATCCACAAGTTAGGGGTTGGCTTTTGGAGATTGATTACCCTCATGTTGTTGTATTGGTTCTAAGAGAGTCATCATTCCATGCATTGAGGTTACATAGAGGTGTGCTTTGTGGAAAGGAAGGACAAGTCAACTGGGGGAGTTCTCTACATGATCAGCTCCTATATTTTGTTTTAACTTTCTCCATTTCTATTATTACAAAGAGTACATTGTTTTCCTATATATGATGTTTATGTTCATATGTTTCAATGTTTTGTTGATCCATTGAATGAAGTGATTGGATAATGTTACATAGATATCATAGATCTTTGTTTTGTTGTGTTTGTATGTGCAGGTTCTAATTGTAGTAGTCGAAGCTGCTAGGATTGGAGCGTACAAGCCAAGAATAGAGTGAATCTTGCGACAAATTCTAGGTAAGCCTCATCTCATTATTCAATTACTTTAAGGGAAACATTGTATTATTTTCCTTTTGTTTTTCTAGACTAGGCCACTAGGTCTAGGGAAGATACTTATGTCCATAGTCGTAGATTCCGCATAACACTCCCCCTGCTCCATTATATCTAGTTGTCGTTGTTGGACCCTTTACCAAATGGGATATCGACTTCATGAATTGTAACCCTCACTCGACCGGGAGACATGGTTACATAATCATTGCAGTAGGTTATTTTATTAAATGGGCCGAAACGATACCTACCTACGACAACAACAACAAAATTACTATATTGTTTCTTTTCAACCATGTCATTCCCAAATTTGGTGTGCCACAAGTTATAGTTACAGACCATGGTAAACATTTTCGCAATTACATGATGTTTGAACTAACTTCCAAGTTGGCTTACGACATGATAACTCAACTCCTTACTACCCATAGGCCAAGTAGAATCCATTAATAAGGGTTTTGAAAACAATGCTTCAACGATTGGTAGGGATTCATAAAATGAATTGGCCTACTATTAGCTTTGTGGGCATACCATACATCTGTCTGAGTTGCGATTGGATTAACACCCTTTCAGCTAGTGTATGGTCTAGAAGCCATTCTTCCAATTGAATGTGAAATTTCATCTTTAAAGCTAGTTGTCAAGCTTCTTCCTACAACCTCTGCCAAAGAAGAACATTTTTTGCACCTAGCTCGGCTAGATGAGACTCGACGCAATGCAATGGCTAATGAAGCTCACAAAAAATGTGTCAAAGCACAATATGACCAAAATGTTAAACCTTGTGCCTTCTTAGAGGGTGATATGGTCCTTTTTTTATGACCTGGAAGCTCATAAATTACGAGTTGGGAAACTCGAACCAATGATGCTAGGTCCATATATAGTTAAAAGGGTACTAACAAAAGGGGCCTATGAGCTTGTTGACTTTGATGGAATTCCCTTGGTGCAACCCCAAAATGGATTGTATCCCAAAAAATAATATGCTTAGAATATTTTTTACATAGTCACTGTGTACATACTGTATATGTTTTCTAGTGTGTTTGCAGTGTGCTTCTTAAGAGTTTTCTAATGCCTCTTCTTATCCTAGATTACATTTGATTTGCATATGGTGGCGTTCCCCAACCATATGTTGGTTATGCTGATGGTGCTAGTCGTAGTACCCGAAAACTTTCTTCCACAGTGTGGGAAATCTATGCTCCCAATGAAGATTTAGTTCGTTTGAAAGGAATTTGCATCGGTCACTCAGCTAATAATATCACTAAGTATAATGTAGTGATCAAAATTTTATTTGATTCCATTTCACACGGTACTCATCATTTGGTCGTCTGACTTGATTCACAACTCGTGGTGCTACATCTAAATAATGTATATTCAGTAAGAAGTCCAACTATGTTACGCATGTTTTTAAGGGTTCGCTTCTAAGAGCGACATTTTGATTACATTCAGTATCAACATTTTCCTAGAATTATAATACATTAACATATGCATTAGCCAATTATGTATTAGACATACGTTTGCAACATATGTAAAAATACAACCATCATCATACATTTTGCAAGAGAGTAGAATAATTAGAAAACATCCATAGAAAATTGTATTTAGTGTTTGGTCTTACAAAATTGTGTCTGAGACACATATGGCCCACGGCCTATAATATCAAAATACATGTTGACAAAAATATGGTTGAAAATCCTCCTAGGCGATTAATCCCGATGATGCTCACGATAACATATGATTTCACGGGAAACTTTGCGCGGCAATCGAATGATATGAGCCGACACTCCTACAATATACATTCGTAGATGCATAGGAACCTCATCAAGCCTTGCGTCTAACAGACTGCAATTCAAATCATCAACATGATTCTCAAACTCGGCAATTATCTTCGTTGTGTTGGGATTGGCCATGTCTTCCACTATTCCTGCAACTACAACCTGTACAAGATGTGGTTGTGCCCGTTGTTGAAGAGGTGACATGCCTAGTAGTCGCACACATCCAATGTTTTCATGTAAAACCGATAGTTAGTATCTTATACATAAAAACAAAAAAACAAAAACAAAAATTTGTATAACCAAATTTATTCTAAATGACTTTGTTTTTACCTGTGTCACTCCATTTCTCGCCTTCAAGTAAAACGAGCTCTTGGTCTCCATGAAAATCAACTTCAGCATATGGGTATTCCTCAATCATAATTAGTTACTCCCACAACCAATCAAAGAAGATAGGAGTGAATGTCATCATAGGTGCTCCTTCGTGTCATGTCATCAAATCTACCCATTTCCTCATGTGAGGCTCTCTAGGTACAGGAAGTTCGCGGGCTATCTGTGGTCGTGGTATTGATACTCTCTATAAATAAAATGATACCACGATAGATCCATACCCAAATTTCTTCAATTGTCTTGCTCTATTGAGTTATTCCTTCGAATTTACTAAGTCTCCTTCGCATCGGTTGAATATCATGGGTGCCAAGCATTCTAAAGCATAATGCATTTTGGTCTTGGTAGCTAAGCGTAAAGCAGCATTTTCGGCCAACCGAGTAATGGTAAAAAGGATTGTTCTGAGGGGAAGTTGAATGACATCCTTTATCTCAAGTTTCCCATCTTTAGTTATTTCAGAGCGAGGTCGACAATGGATAACAATGTAATCCTTCATTCTCTCTCCACCTCTCCTGAATCTGGATAATGAAATGGGAACCCTTCTCCGTGAAAGTCATGTCAGGAAGTAGATGTCTTCAACATCTATTGTGACAATGTGTTCTCCAATATTGAAGTAATGTCCCTGTGTATCCTAACATCTTACCAAAAATTCTAGTAACTCCAATTGGGTCCTCATGCCCAAAATCATAAAAAACTTGAGAAGCCCACAGTTCCTCAAATCCTGTACAGTTGTTGGATCATTGTTAACAACCATGTTTTGTACCTCATGCTCCCTTTTTCTCTAGGTTAAAGCCATTTTCACTCCAGTAAAACATCTGCAAATAACATGGAAAAACACATAAAATCAACAATTTGAAAATTTTGGGAGAAAAATGACTAAAAACCAATTTTTTGAAACCCTTACTGCACCCATCGTATTGTTCCTTCATGAACAGAGCAACCCATCGCACTTAACCCCATGGTAAGTGCGTTGGGTCACCTTGATCAGTATTAACTTTGTAGACCCATCGCACCTCTCGATTTAAGAGGAGTGTTATGGGCCAAGGGTGATCTTTCAGTCCTAAAAATTCAAAAAAATTCCCAAAAAATGCATTAAACAAGAAATGGAAACCATGAAAATGACGGGAAAGGATAGACCTCCTACCTAGAATTGATGGTACTTGAAATGGTCCACCGGATTGGGCGCAGTCACTTCCTAAATATTGAAGGTAAAAACCACTCAGAGCTCACTCAAATTGGCAAAATGAAAATGGTAAGAAATGACATTACTTTTTTCACTTTTATGGTTAAAATAAGTCATTATTTTAATATTTTTTAATGTTTTTGGCCTAATTTTACCATGTATCATGAATTTTTTAATGTTTTTATGGTGCTCTGAGTAGATTAAATGGTAACTAAAGGATGTAATGAAGGGTATTAAATGAAGGTCATTTTGATGAATCAATACACTTTTATCATTTTTCTGGGCTTATTAAGTCTCTGAAAAAGGAACCTCGTGGAGTTCTCTTTAACCTCTTTTTAGACTCCCAAAACATTAAAAGATTGTCAAGCACTTGTCTTTTCGAACTCCTTAAAGTAAATGAAAAAATGTATGCCCAATATAAGTTTAACCATTTTTTGGACTGGATAGACTATTTACGAAAAATGAATACTTTAGCCGAACATGGCTAAAAAGTTCTCCTAGGTATTGTTTTACACCTTTTCAAGCCCAAGGGACAAATTTACGAAAAGGAACATCTTGGAAATTTCTTTTTTGCCTCTTTTTGAAACTCTCTAAACATGAAAAAGAAGTCAGGTTACACCTCCGCTTGACTCGTAAAACTATTAAACAACGATGGACTTGTCAAGCATGATGAGGTCGAACCACTCCTTCTCAAGATTCGTTAAAAATACTCAGAAAGATTCATCCAAAGGATGAACTTATAGATCAAGCATATGTTATCCTCCTCAAGCTTGCAAAAAATAAAGAGGTATTGTCCATAAATGGTTGGGAAATTGGAAAAATAGAGCATAATACCTATTAATGGCAGTGAATTTCTCTTGAACATGACACTTTTTTACTTCATGTATGTGACTGCTTTGGGTTGGGGAATCTGCTTGCCTCTCTGTTGATCACACCTTAATGAAAGCCTTCATGATGGGTCTTTGAGTCAATGTTACCAACTCCATATCAATGTCGTCGATATGTTCAAGAGAAAGCCCACCCTCATTTGACATCTGCTACAATACCCTTAAGCCTTATTTCATGTTTGTCTCTCCTAAACCAACTCTGAATCATCAGTGTTTTGTCTCAAATATTGATACATGTTTCGTGTCGTTAATGGGGGATACATCAAGGCCCTCCTGCGACAAGTCGCTTCTTGTCAACATCAACACATTGTCCAAGAAGTTGACTTAGAAACTCTGTTGAGTGTCTTGGAGCTTGCATACCTCAATGGCAAGTTTCCTCACTTTTGACAATAAGTTCTCATCATTGGCCTTCGACCGGAAGATTTTGTGTGGTGTTCGACTTCAACTCATTTATTCGCATCACATAGATTGTACTGTAGTACCGTGAGGGTCATTATCATTATCGTTGGTTTCTCTCGCATCTATTAACAACTTACATCATTGGTCGGTAATCAGATGGTGTCTACCATGTTCAACTCCAACACATTTATTCACATGGTTAGACTCGTACTATTGAGTGATGAGGTAGAAGACCTCGAATCTAGTTTCATCCATCTAGGCTGAGATTTCAAGATTCATATAAGATTACAAATTATGATAGTTGTGATCATTCAAAAGGTCATCCAAGCACGGGTCCACCATCTGTCATCAGTGGACGTGACTTTGATTATTGTACATGTATGACTACCTCCGCAATGATATCATGATGATAATATATTGTAACAAATGATGATTTCAACCAATCTATTCTTGATCCGGACTTGTCACAAAGTAAAGCACTTAAGTCCTCAGGCACCGCTTTTGACTTTGTACTTTAGGGGGCAATTTGCTACATGTCATTTTGTCACATCCAATCAAGTGGCTTTGACACCAGATCAATTAACATATATTAACACTTTGCATTCATCCCCTACAAATCCTAAAGCATCTTCTCTCTAAAAAGTCCAAGAATTTTGGGTTAAACAACTAAAAAGCCTAATTTTTGGACCCATCACACTTTCCTTTCATGCAACCTACACTATTGCAAGTTGTACACTGAGCAACTGCACTGCCCAACGCATGTTGTCTTTGCTACAAGTGTGATGGCTCTTGAATTTTGGTAAAATTAAAAAACAATTTTGAACCCTCTCTCTCCATAAGCTTCTCAAGTGGGTTTTAACTATTTACATTAGATCAAGATCTCAAACTCCTATACTTGAGGTATTATCTTTTATCCCTAGAGTTTATCGTCCTTCATATGTGGATCTAAGTCCTAGATTGGTAAATCCTGAATCACCCTATTTAACCTATAAATTCATTGTCTCCCATAGAGTCTGGGTAAGCTTTTGGAGACTCTTAGTTATGCTCTCATGTTGTTGCTTTGTGCCTAAGGATCCATTATCCATCCATGCACTTGACTTGTGATTGAAGGCTTGTTTTGTGGCAAAGGAGGGACAAAATAGTTGGGGAGACATCTACAAGGTCAAGATATGTAAAGGGTTGTAATTTCTCCTACTTTCATTAATACAAAAAGTGTTTTGATTTTCTATACTTATGTGTCATTAATGCATATGTATTACAATGTCTTCTTGACTCGTTGTTTAGAGATGTTAGTACATGCTATTTGTATGTTGTAGTGTTCTTGCTTGTTTTAGTTGTCTTGCAGGTCCTATTTATAGCATTTAGAATGGGAGCTAAAGCTTGCAAGCAAGAGAAGAGGGGAACTTGCGTTGGACTCCAGGTAGGTCTTTCCTCCATGTTCTAATTTCTCCAAGGAAAGCACAAGTATTTTTGTCTCTGTTGTTTTTAGATCAGCCACTAGATCTAGGTAGTTCACTTCTGTCTACAAAAGAGAATTATCTGTCAAACAATATTCATGCTATCAATGAATTCAATATTGAAAATTTGCCTCTACAAGTCAACTTTTCCAAGTATATTCATGCTATCACTGATTTCAATACTGAAGTTTTGATCATCTCTAGACAACTAGAATGGAAAATTGCAGAAATGGCTAGGGAGCTACAAGGTTTGGAAAATGTTGTGTTATGGTGAGATGAGTCTAAATCCATTCCCATCAACGTACATGATCTTCATCCCAATGATATACACCAAATTGCTGTAAGCATTCAACTTGCACAAGGTTGTGTAAAAGGAACTAATGATGATGCCAAGAAGTTGTTGCAAGACATCGAAGTCCTCTTAGTCGAAGCTCGCAACATAACAAAACCATGTGGTTTGCCACCACTGAAACATGTGGATGAGTTCACTCCCTAAAACTGCCAGTGAGTTATTAGAAAAAGCTACAGGAGAACAAACATAAGCTACTAGAGCTATGCAACATTGCCAACAGTTAAAGAAAACACTACATTGAAGTCCCAGTTAGTAAAAAGCCCTTCTTACTCAGCTTACCCTCATGGTCAGGTCACGTTTATGATGACTTTTGACATCACTTCAAAGAGATAAAGCCAACTCATGAAAATATCGTTTTCCACAAAACTTTTGAACTGCAATCTTCTTATCCTGTCTTAGAGGTGCATGTGAACAACCAGAGAGGAAGTTTAAGAATTTTGTAACTACTATTTTGTTTATATATAAATATATGTATTAAAATCATATGAATAAAAACATTTGGGGCAACCAAAGAGATATTTTAAAAGTTTTGTAACTCTTATTTTGTTTATCTATAAATATGAATCATATGAACTAAAAATAATTGGAAAATGGATTTGAAGGGAAGATTGTAAACTTAATTTTACGTTACAGTTGCAAGCATGATAAAAGACATAACAATTTGCGATGAACGTCGACGTACCTTTATTTGATGTTGTTTTTCATAGTTGTGATGTTGCTTTTCCTAGTTGAATTGTGAATATTATGTATATTATTTTTAAATGATTTCATTCATATTTGTGTTTTGCCTAATTTGATAATGAAGTACACAAATGAGGAATTCAAGTTTACTGCTTTTGATAATGTAATTCATTTGAATGCGTTGAAAGTTAGAGTGGTCTCTAGTTAAAGTGATCTCTCAATCCCTGCAGCCTCGTTATATTTCATTTCCTTGTGCATCACTGCATTCTTTTATTTTATTCATTTTGCCTTTGCATACCGACAAAATTATATATTAAAAACCAAAGGGAAAAGTCCAATAAAAACCCAATAAACATACCCAGTATCAAACTGAAGATTTACCATTAAAATTTGGGAACCCAGATTTGGGAGTTTTAACCTGGTTATCCCTTCAAAGTTGACCAGGGGCATTTCCTGGTGACAACAGGCTCCAATTAATATCACCAATAACCTCCACAAGAACATAAACCATTCTTGAAATGATGGAAACGGTTGGAATCTCTCACCACAATTTCTCTGGCAACAATTTTAGAAATAACCTTGATGGCTGTGTGGCAATCACCACACACGCGAAGGTTTTTGAAAATTCGAATTGGTGACCAAGAAGGTGTGGTTATAAGCCCAAATGCAATAGCTAACTTCTCACTATGGTAGCTAAGAACATTTTCCTTGTGCTCCTCTTCAACATCATGCAGTACAAAATTTGTTTCAGGCACATACCCTGCCTCTTTCATCAACCTAGACAGTCTATCTAGCATTGCATAGATCTCCACTGCTTTTGGATGCCCTCTATCTTCTACAATAAATGTGTGCACTCTGTCATTGACCTGAATCCAACTGCATCCAGGCTCCTTCGTCACTCCCCTCTCTTTCATCATTTTCCTAATTTTGGCTACCTCCTCCCACCTGCCTGCTGCAGCATAAATGTTTGACAATACAACATAAGATGCAGCGTTCTGTGGCTCCAACACAAAAAGGCTTTCTGCTGCACGTTTTCCTAACTCCATGTTGCCATGATTCCTGCAGGCAGCAAGCAGTGCCTTCCACACAATAGCATCAGGTTTAACTGGCATCTTGTTGAGTAACTCTTCTGCCTCGTCCATGTGCCCAGCCCGACCAAGAAGGTCAATCATGCAGGCATAATGCTGTGTTCTAGGCGTGATGCAGTAATCGTGACTCATAGAATGAAAGTAATGGCGGCCTTCCTTCACTAGACCAGCTGGCTGCATGCAAATAGTACGCCAACAAAGGTGACATGATCTGGCTTAAAGCCTGCTCGTACCATTTGCTCATAGAGTTGGAGGGCATCCTTGCCATGGCCACTCTGAGCATATCCTACGATTATGGCAGTCCATGAAACAAGGTCTCGGGTAGACATTTTCTCAAACATGAGGCGTGCATCGTCTACACTCCCACATTTTGCATACATAGTAACTAGGGAATTATGCACAGATACATAATCCCCCGATTTAGATTTGACTAGAAGGGAATGGACTTGCTTCCCCTGTTCCAGGGCCGACAAGCCCGCACACGAACTTAAAACACTTGCAAAGTTGAATTCATCTGGCTTAATGCCTG
Organism: Pinus albicaulis; assembly: GCA_034641835.2. NCBI lineage: Eukaryota > Viridiplantae > Streptophyta > Pinopsida > Pinales > Pinaceae > Pinus > Pinus albicaulis. Next base: position 370,943,119 of record CM076584.1, on the reverse strand, counting down.
CCCATCGCATTTGCTGAAATAATTGCAGTACTTCTTCGCCATTTCCATTCTGAACATATACCCCAAATATTGCAGTCCATGAGACAACATCTCGCTCCGGCATGCTTTCAAGCATTTTATAAGCACTGTCCAAGCTCCCACATTTGGCATACATGTCAACAAGAGCATTCCCCACATAAATATTCCAATCAAACCCAGTTTTTATTATGAAGGCATGAATCTGCTTCCCATGTTCAAATGCTGGAATACTGGCACATCCATTAAGAATGAGAGGAAACGTGAATTGGTTAAGTTTCATGCCTGCTTGTTGCATTTGAATAAAAAGTTTGAGGGCTTCCCCTTCATAGCGATGTTGAGTATAACCTGCGATCAATGCATTGCAAGACACTTCATCTATTTCCGGAAGGGTTTCCAGAACCTGCCGCGCATCCTCTACACTTCTCCACATTTTGCATACATGTCGACAAGGGAACTCGCCACATAAGTATTAGACTCAAACCCAGTTCTCACAATGCAGCTATGAACTTGCCTGCCGACTTCCAGAGCAAGGAGGGCAGTACATGCGCAAAGAACGCTCGGATATGTAAATTGATTTGAAACCAAACCTGCCCAATTCATGTCTCGAAAGAATTTGAGGGCTTTCTCTCCATCCCCATTCTGCACATACCCTGAAATCATGGCAGTCTACAAGACTGCATTCCGTTCACCCATTCTGTCAAACACTTTCCGTACATTTTCAACTCTTTTGCATTTGCCATACATATCCACAAGAGCACTGGCAACAGAAGAAAAGGAATCAAACTTAGTTTTAATGACATGGCCATGGGTTTGTTCTCCCTCTGCAAGAGCGAAAATGCTAGTACAAGCCTTGAGAACGCTACCAAAAGTGTACTGGTTTGGAATCATGCTTTCCTGTTGCATTTGCCGAAATAAGTTCAGGGCCTCCTTCCCGTAACCATGGCGGGCATATCCTGTTATTAATGAAGACCAAGATATTGAATTTCTTTCAGGCATTTTGTGAAAGAGGTTGCATGCATCGTCCAACATTCCCCATTTGGCATACCCAGCGATCATGGTATTCCAAGTGAAGTCATCTCGATCAACCATTTTGTCAAACACTTGGCGTGCATCTTCAATTGTTCCGCGTTTGGCATAAATATCAATGAGGCGGTTTCCTTGGAAAATTGCAGGCTTAAAACCAGATTCAATCATATGGGTGTGTAAGCGCTTACACTCTGATACGTTCTCTGTATCGATACAGGCCTGCAATAAACGCTCATAGCTATAAAAGTCTCTGCAAACATTTTGTGTTTTCGCAGTGGCACTGAATTGTGTATTTTCATAACTATGAAGGCCATAGATTCCATCGATACTTGCTAAATTCTTGTCTGGGCTTTCTTCTGGCTCTACTTTCATTGAAGCCATATGGATGCCAAAACCTGAAATTATCTGCATGGCTCTCCCTGTGTGATTCCATATTTTGTGTATTATGAAGGAATTTGATTTCGTGGAAAAGCCATGGTACTCCAGTGTTGTCAGAGCATTGCTCAAGAAATAAGAGCATCATCACAATACCTTACATTTTCAGTCACGGCCTTGAGCTTATCACAATACCTTACATTTTCAGTCACGGCCTTGACCTCTGGTCAGCAAATTTGAAATTCGAAATACATGGTACAAAATTAAGATCTCTTTTTTTTATAATGTAAGAAAAGAGGTTAACAGCCCAAAATTGTGTGGCATAGAGCAGGATTAAAGTCCGAGGGTTAAGGAATATGAGTGAGTAATTTTAGGTAGTATGGTTTTATTTAAATAAATTGTGTGTAAGTGAGGTTTATAAAAAAAATTATGGTTTATTTTTTTATTTAATTTGTTTAAAATTTAATTTATTGAAATTAACAAGTTTGATGTGTGAATTCTTCATAAGGTTTTTGAGGGTGTTGAATTTATTTATGCACTTAAAAAATAAGTTTAAACAACACAAAATGAAGATTTGATCACAAATTTTTTCATCTTATTTAATCAGAAATCCATAAGAAACTCCAAAAAGTCTTACTTATAAACAACTCCTTCCTTAAACAATGATGAGAGACCTACATTTAACAACCATGAGTCAACCTACACTAGGCTAGTTGATTTTCTCACTATTTAAAAATGATAGTTTATGATTTTTATCATTAATTATGTTATTGCATTATACAATACTAATATATTTATTATCCTAAAATAAAATGTAAAATTGTTATAAAATTATGTTATTTTATATGAATATTGAAATATTTTATTTTTAGTTACGTTAAAATATTTTAAAATAAATTATACATCATATAATATTATTTTTCTATGTTTATCAACTTCAACTTAAGTAATAAATAAATTACATATCTCTTATGTACTAAAACTTAAATTATTTAAAATAAAAATCAAAGTATTTTATTTATAAACCATATTAATTTTTATATTTAATTTGTTGATATAAGTAATATTTTATTATTTTTAAATTAATATTATAGAACAATATCTCTCTCGTACTAGATTTAGAGTGCCTATTAGTGCAATAAAATTGATTTTAATTAATTAAAAGTCTTTTTATTTAAAATATAAGAAAAATATTAACATATTTAAAATATTTCTCACACTCCTCTCGCGCTGAGACACATGCCCATGTGTTGGGTGTGCAATTAAATTCGCCATGGTTGTGCCACAACAATACAATAAAAAGGAGAGCACTGGGGACATAAGAGTGATCTCTTGCAACTCTAGTAGATTTAGCTCATGCTCATTCTCTCGTGGTACTGCGCTTGAATTCTCCATGCTTGGGTTGATTCCCTCTCTACACTGCTGCACTTGAGCTACTAATTCCAAAGCTAGGAAGCTTTCTAATTCCAAGACTAGGCAGAAATTATAGAGTAGAATGGGGCATTTGATGGTGAGAATAGACTCAATCAACAAGTGGAAGACAACCAAAGCGAGAGTGCCATAAAGTAAAATTCAGTAGATTAAAAATTAACATAAGATAATGTAAGTTTGTTTTGTAGCATAGGGATTTGTACAAAGAAATGTAAATTAATTTCAATGGTGGGAAGACTTTTTCTTTTTTTTTAAAGATGCAAGTGATTTTAGGCACTCATTTCCTGGTTTATTATGGAATGGGTAACATGGAATGAGTTTAAAAAAAAAAAAAAGAGTGAGCCTATGGGTTGACCAGTTACATAATGTGAAAATGGTTGATTTAATGTGTTTATGTTTGCAAGACATAATTTGAATAATTTGTGCAAATTTTTTGTATCGTTTCATTTTTCAAAAATTTAGGAGAAGCAAATTCATCATGGTTATCAAAGACACTTCATCTAAGGTTGTAAACTGTTGAAAATATATTTTCTGAATCTTTTATATTTTCTTTCTAATGTATCTATATTGAAATTTGAAAATGAAGATTGATCCTCCAATTATTGGCATTCTTCTTCCAAAGATGAGATGGAATTGCTTTCATTGCTTCCTTTGTATATACATGTAGAAATCATTGTTGATATTTCTCATTGCTCATGGTTGTTTTCATTTCCTTGAGCAACTCCCCCTAAGGCCATGTTGACTTCAATTTGTCATCGAAGTCACATGTTAGTCTTTCTTCCTCTTCCACACTTTACCGAGTTTCCTTTGTTGCTTGTATTTCCTTTTGACTCATTGCTTGGTCAGCTTTAAGTGACATCCATCTTCTGTCTAGAATTCTTTAGGGTATATGGTAACTTGCAGTTTTTGGTTATGTGGCCAAGATTGTTACATTTATAACACCTTGTATATGCTTGTATTTTCTTGTGCTAATTCTACTTTTCTTTTCTTAATGTTTGTAATCAGTGGCCTTATGTCCATAACCATTGCACAAATAACAATAGTCATTGAAAGAGTTTGTGTACCTAGTTACTAATTGTCTTCTCTATTTGTTTGCTTGAGGATACCTTCTTGTTTGTTGCACCTTTTTTTTATTAGTCTTGATTTTCTTTCTCTTCTAATCAGTTGTTATATGCCCAAGGTTATGGCACGAGAAGCACTTGTGATCTTTCAGGGTTATTGCATGAGAAGCACTTGTTATCTTTCAAGGGAGCAAAGAATCTCCTTTGGGATCTTCCAAATTTGCTCAACTCGTTCCCAATAGCAATTGACCTTCTTGCAAAGGGGATTTTCTTGAGCTCATTATTTTGATATCGATTCTGATGCTTGCCTTTATTTTTAATCATGCTACTACTAACTTCTTATACACGACTTATTGGAGTTGATTTATCTTCTTTAGTGGCTTCCTTTGAGCTATCGCTCTTCTTTTCTAGCCTTTCATATTGTCTATTCTTTTTATCTAGCTCACTTCTAGCTGAAACAATCTCATCCTCTAATCTTACACATTGTTCCTATCTCTCCTACAGTCGACTATTCATCATCACTTCTATTCTTCTAGATTCTTCTAACTAGGTCCTTCAGCTAACAATTTATTCCTTGAGCTCATGATGCTCTCTTTCATCACATATTTGCAACAACTTCTTCTAATTTTGTTTTCAATTTCAAGTCTTTCTATCTCAGTCAATGCTAAGTCAAGCTTAACCGTTGGTGTTCATCTAAATTTTCCTCGTGAGAATCAAGTACATTTACATTAGTAGAACAAGTCTCATTAGATTGAACACTTTGTCTCTGAGAGACATTTTTCTTCTTCCTCTTTCTCTTCTCTTTTTTTCATTATTGTTACTATTATCTCCTTCATGCATGAGATGCAACCTATCCTAGATTTATTTTTCATATTCAAGATCTATTATTGTCTCAAGATCCATATTGTGAAGATTGTTATACATTACACATTTTTCCTGATAATTTCACTGTTGTTCTCGAGTTGGGGGGAATCTTTACAATATTCATCACATACTAGTTTCCATACATTAGGTCCATAAGATATCAGTGTTGCTTTTACTTTCTCTTTCCATTCATGAAAGTTTGTAGTACTAAGCACATGTACATTTTGATAATCCATGACTCAACCAGGTCTTCATTCCAACTGTTACACTAACACAGAAGAAACTTGCTCTGATACCAATTATTGAAAACTTGAATAAACTAACGGGGGGGCAGGGGGATGGGGGGGGTGAATTATTTTAGTACATTCATGGACATTAAGTTTTCTATAATTTACTCTTCCTTTATATAACTTTTTGAACCATTAAATGAGTAGAGTAACACCTTATGAACAACAAATTTAAAATATAAACAACATGTAACATGTAAAACACAATTTAAAAATTCGCACACAAATTCAACACGTGTGGACACCATATATAAGTGGAAACCCATAAATGGAGAAAACCATGAATTTGTTTTTGTTGTGATGCAAAGGAAAGCTCCTACTTCATTTATTACATCAAATTTTTGAAGGCTCCAAGCTCTCTGTTATTCTACAATCTACAACTTGTTGGAAAGCTTCTGCTTCCACTTACATAAATTTTCTACAAGCTACAACCCACAGGAGGCTCCTACATCAACAAACAGAAACCTATTCTTTCTCAAGTTGCAACCTAAAAGGAGACTACAATCCCTTAATACATAAAAAATATAATGTGTTGGTTTACCTGGATAATAATTCTGCATACTTCCATCTCTATCTCTATCTCTTCTCCTCCTCAAATCTACTTCACATCTGCTCTTCTACCTTTGTCTCTTTGTACTAGAGAACTCACAAACAAGGAATCACAAAAATTAGCTCTCACATTCTCAAAAACTAACTCAGATTTCCAGTTTAAGCACATATTTTATAAAAAAAACTTGATGGATGTTAGTATCCCACACAAGAATATGAAGTGAACAGTTTACCTCTTTGCATTCCAAGGATGTATCTTCATTTTCAAACTCTTTTCATATAATGAATATTAAAACAAAATCATTTATCCCTGAATATTATTTCTAGCCACCTATAATGATTAAAGACACCAACATAATTCCAAGACCATGTAACTTTTCATTTTACATTCACATTGCAACATACCTCGTCATCACAACACACCTTAGCATCAAGCAAGTATAATGAAATTAGCATCACAACATCATACCATAAGCAGTCACAAAAGTAACCTATAACAACCTTTAAAAAATAGTAATCAACCTTTAATAAATAGAAATCAACAATAATCATACTATGAGTCTTCAATTGCTCTTCCTTAACATCAAGCAACCATTGCAACATCAAACATCAACAATATTCAGCTCCTTCACCTCTTGATCAACAACACTTCAACACCCATTGCAACATACCTTGCTACCCTGAAATCATAATAACTATAGCCATCAAATCAACTTCAATTTTTCATACATTAACTAACCTTTTGTTTCTCCTTTGTCATCATTAACAACTATGTCAACAATGCCAACAATGGGTACCATTAATCATGTTTTATATTGCCTCAACCGGCCCCTAGTTGTGGCACTGAACAGTTTTCTCAACTCTTGCAGGAAAAAAACTTCTAGATGGTTGCAACTATACATAATGATCTAGCATTTTCCTCTGGATAATAGATGTTAATGGAAGGCAAGAAAGTTCCAGACTCCCACCTCTAGGATGCACTATTGTGCTACCTAGGACCCCACTATGTTCCTTCAAGTGAGCATGCCAAGATGATTTTGGAGGCACATTACAGTCAGGTAGCAAGGCACTTTGGCGTGGAGAGTATAGTGGCGGTACTACAAAAACATGATGTTTTCAAATATATCATATCTTGAACTTCTTGTGCCATTACCAAGCCAACCATTAAGAAGTGAGGCCTATACACCCCTCTTCCTACTCCTAGTCAACCTTTAGAATCCATATCCATGGACTATATGTCTGGTCTTCCTTCTACCAAGCATGGTAATTCTTGTATGTTTGTGGTCATTGATAAATTTTCCAATGTGGAGATATTAGTTTCCTACAATAAGAGTAACACAACAAAAGCCACTACCAAGATATTCTTCGAACCAGTGTGGGTGTATTTTTGGATCCCATAGACCACCATATCAAATCAGGATAGCGGATTCCTAAGTGAATTCTAGTGAAGCCTCTAGTCATTGTTGGATACCAAGCTCACTAAATCGACTTCCTTCTACACCCAAACTAATAGTCAGACATAGGTTGTTAACAAGATGATAGTGCGCATATTACACATGTACAACTATAAGAATCCATGGAAATGGGATGAGAGTCTTCCCTATGTTTAACACAACTACAATATAGCTCTCCATACCTCAACTTGCCATAGGCCCTCTCAGGTGGGCCTAGGATTTCAACCATTGTGTCCCATTGATTTTGCAATTATCACAACCCTGGTTAAAAATTCATGTAAAAAATATAAGACCAAGGTCATGGGACACATATTTGTTGGAACACGGTCCCCTAAAGCTATGAATTTTGTACAATTTTGTATATTTTCGGTATTAATTAGTCTAGCGCAGGGGTTTTGGGGTGGGTCAAAGCCCCGAATGCATTGTAATGGGTCAAGGGTAGACCTAGAGTCCACAAACCATGGTTTGCGGACCACACAAAAGCGTAGGCTAAGTTTTTATAAATAGATGAACATTTTGGGTCTTAAAGTAGATCAGAATTAAGTCGGATGCTAAGTGCGAATAGTTAGATCTATTGTTGGGTCGTTCGAGTAAGGACTCCTACTGGCTGTGTGTGTGTAAATCCTCAGTCCTGATGTGTGCAGGCATTTCTCGCTGTGTGCGCAGGCTGTGTTTGGATTGTACAGGGTTTTGGATGCTAATATATGCGGATATAGTTAAAGTAGCTCTGTGTTATCTGATTTGATGTGTTACTGTTGATACGAACCTTTGGGACTTATTAGAGCTAAGAATACAGTCGTGTTATCTGTTATGCTGCGAATCTGTCTGTGTTATGGTATATCTGTAATATGTTAATGATGTGTTATGATATTGTGTACTGATAACTGTTGATACGCACGTGGATGTGAAAGTATTGACTAGATCTGTGCATGGTAATAGCTCTGTTATACTGTGGATTATATTGTTAACAAACTTGCGAATACACTTGTCTTGTGTGAACCTGATAGGTTGCGAACGTGGATCTGCTTGACTTACCTACTCTCTCTCTCAGGGTGCGGAAACCTGGTTCCAACACCCTCCTATACTGCTTCAGGTGAGACTTTGGCCTGTGCAATTAGGTCACTGCCAAATGGGCCAGTAATATAGGGGTTTGTTGGCAAATCTTAACCTCCAAACCTAGGTCAAGACCCCTCGATCCAACAAATGGTTTTGTTGCCTGATATCATGGAGGAGAGTTTAGCGCAGCTCGTGGCTTTGGAGGAAGATCGTTTAATTGTTAATTTCCATCAGCAGGTTCATAAGGCCTAGGATAAGGCATGGCATGATCAACATATTCGACAAAAGACATTTGCAGAGGGAGAATTGGTCCTGTTGTATGATAGCCAATTTATGAAACACCCAGGGAAGTTCCGTCATCACTGGCTCGGTCCCTATACGGTAAAGGAAGTCACAAATGGTGGAGTTATTCTATTAGCTACCCTGCGTGGTGATATATTACCCGACTATGTCAATGGTAGCCGACTCAAATCGTATCAGATTAAATGACTATATTGTTGAGATTCAACAAGATGATGAGCTTAGTGAAAAGAGTCACCTTCACTAAGTGGGCCCGCAGGCTATTTTTTGGCGCAAGTCTATTTTTAGACTATGCCTATTTTTAGACATGGTGATCATATTTCAGAAGTTGTAGGATGCTATTTGTGGATGGTTGCTCAAGTTGGAAAAATAGATGAAATTCTATTTTTAGAATATTGGGCGAAGTCTATTTATAGATCGTCAATCTAAAATAGATGCATGTCGATTATTATTAGCTCTTAATAATAATCAGACTCTAAACAACAACTTATTCTCTTAGAGCACTTTGTTTCAGTGCACAGATGTGGCACATCAGTGGACTGAGGGAATTACGCAATTCCCAAGGGTTTATTGGAGCTCATGCATGGAGGACTCAGTTATAACTCAAGTGGTAGAGTTATGACAGAGTTGGAAGAGTATTTTATGGAGTTGTATTCAGTTTAACTCAGTTAGACTCAGTTGAGCTAGTTGTATTTAGTCTAACTGAATGATACACTAGTGAGAGTGGAGTGAATTAATTAGTTAATTAATTCACAAATAATAACTCATTATTCAACTGAGAAATACAACAGTTAACTATAGTGCATGGCAGTTCCAATGGAGACCCAGTGGAGAGATAGGTGAAAGGGCAAGATGGACTATCTATTGTGACTATAGTGATGCATTGATTGCATCACACACACATTGGAGTTGCCAATGAGGATTGTGTAGTCAAGGCAAGGGTAATTCGAATTCATTCAGAGCTATTCTTCAGCAGGGATTGCGCAGTGGAGGCAGGCTAGCAGGGGGCAAAGATCGGTGCATGGAATTACAGATTTTTCTTGATTAGTGTGTGATGATTGTATTGTACTGAGAGCTTGATGTACTAAGCTTTGTATGAGGATTGTTACATGATCTCCATGATACATAATATATGATATTTGGGGTTTTCAGCTTCAGGCTTTCCCATTAAACAACTGTGTTATGTGCGATTGTTTTTATTTATGCTTCACATGTGTGTGCAATTAATTTTCCGCAAAAGATTAATAGTGGAATGATTCTGTATTTTGCAAGAAGTTAAATATTGTGATATCAGGGGAATCTAGATGTATGCATGCTAATGTATACTAATTTCTACATGGTATCAAAGCATTGTTAATTCTTGAATATTTCAATTGTGAAGTATTGGTGAGTTTGTGCTGGTGGACAATTCGAATTTGCTACAGAAGATTCTTGGTGCAGAAGTTGAGTATACATTGAAATGGATTTCAATGGGTTGCAATTGGAGTATGCACTTGATGGGAGCTCGAATTACATAGCCTGGAAGGACAGGGTGGAGGTAGTGCTGGAGGATAACGGACTAAAGGAGTTCATCAGTAGTGATGTTCCTAAGCCGGGATCTAGCGATGCTGCATTACTTGATGCATGGCAAAAGAAGACAGCAAAGACGAGAAGAATTATGTTGGAAGGTGTGAAGGACCATATTGTGTCTAGCCTTCATGGGAAAGCCATTGCATTCTTAATGTGGAAGGCTTTGACAGATTTGTTCCAAAGTATAAGTGACCAGAGGAAGTTGGCGCTTAAAGACAAGCTCAGAAAAATAAAAATGGAGAAGGGCGACAATATTCCAAAATACCTCATGAATTTTGTCCACTACAAGGATGAACTGGGAAGTGTGGGGGTTATTGTTGATGATGAAGACTTGGTGAGCTTGGCTCTCCTTGGGCTTCCGAAGAGTTGGCATAGCTACGAAGACTCTATCAATGGACGGGAGAAACTGCCGGGATGGGAGTGACTTTGGTCGGATCTTGTGTAGGAGGAGATAAGGCGAGGTACCAGGGATGGATCTTCATTGAAGAATGAAGATGAAGAGAATTGCGCTTTGGCTGCCAAAGAAAGGAAAGGGAAGGGGAAGAAATTTCCTTCAAAATCCGAAGCTAAATGCAAGAAGCAGGATTTGTCCAAAGTGAAGTGTTTTCACTGTCACGAACATGGGCATTTCGCCACTAACTGTCCACAGAAGAAGAAGAACAAGAAGGCTGTTGGAGTTGTAGTTGGAGAGGCCTTAGCCTTGAAATTTGAACTTGATTTCTCTTTCATCGCATGCTTGGTTTCAAGCTATATGGTAATGGTGTGGTATCTTGATAGTGGTGCGTCTTTCCATATGACGGGAGACAAAGAGTTGTTTAGTGACTTGGAGGAGAAGGACCTCCAGATGCATATAGAGATGGGAAATGATGGTCGGTACAGTGAAACTGGCATTGGGACCATTACCTTTGAGAGGGAGTCTGGTAATCCATTCTTGTTGAAGGATGTTATGCATGTTCCAAGTCTGAAGAATAACTTGGTCTCAGTCGCAATGCTGGAAGACAAAGGTTATGATGTTTTTTTCAGTGAGGGAAAAGCTTTCCTTCAACATAAAACAAAGGGTCAAACCAAGAAGATAGGGGTTCGAATTAAGAATATCTACAAGATGGAGGTATATATGGTTGCGCTACAATGGTGGGCAAAGTAGAAGAAGTGGTGAGCCAGGATGAGGGCGAATTATGGCATAGGAGATTAGGCCATCTTCACCATGGCGCTTTGAATATTTTGCAGCAAATTTCTACTGGACTTCCCAAGGGTACTCTTGTGCAGTCAGATTAGTGCAAGGGATGTACTATGGGTAAGTTTGTGAATACCACCTTTCATGAGAAGGAGAACCGTGCTTCGGTGATCCTAGAGAGAATTCACACAGACATGTGTGGACCTTTCTCGGTTGCTTCAACAACAAAACACAGGTATTATGTTATATTTGTTGATGACTATTCTCGTAGATGATGGATCTTCTTCATGCAGAAGAAGAGTGAAACGTTCTCAAAGTTCTGTGATTTCAAGGCGTTGGTGGAGAAGGAGTCGGGGAAGCAAGTGAAAGCTCTATGGAGCGATAATGGTGGTGAATACATCTCGGGTGAATTCAAAGACTTCTGTAGCAAAGAAGGAATTCGAAAAGAACTCATAGCGCCTCATAACCCACAATAGAATGGGGTTGCGGAGAGGAAGAACATAACGATCGTGGGTGTTGCACGAGCGATGCTGCATGACCAGGGCCTACTGATGCACTTGTGGGTGGAAGCATGCAACACAGAATTTATGTGCAAAACCGTTGTCCTCATAGAGTACTTGGAATGAGTACACCTAACATTAGGGGAATTTTGAGGTCTAAAATGGGCCTCCTAAGGAAATTATAAAATAATAGTGGAAAAAATCAAATAAGATTTGATGACATCATCAAATTTTAGAGGGAAAAATGAAAAAACTACTTTTTCAACTCATATTTTTAACTTATCTCCCAAAGTGTTTACTCAAATTTCGAGCGGGAGTACTCATTGGATGTGAAATTTAATTCCTCATCCAAGGAGTACCCATGTTGCATACTTTCGATGGGTCCTACTACACGAAAAATGAGAAATACATTAAAAAACGTGATTACAATCACATTTTTTTTTATGTATTTCTCATTTTTCGTGTAGTAGAGTTCATCGAAAGTATGCAACATGGGTACTCCTTGGATGAGGAATTAAATTTTGCATCCAACGAGTACTCCCACTCGAAATTTGAGTAAAAATTTTGGGAGATAAGTTGAAAATACGAGTTGAAAAAGTAGTTTTATTATTTTATTGTTTTTTAATATTTTTACCCTTTTATTTAAAAAATGGTAAATCATCCCCCATGGTTGACATCATCATCTTGAATCCTATTGGTTGTTATAAAGTTTATTTTTGTTGTACATTTTTCTTAGGAGGCCCATTTTAGACCTCAAAATTCCCCTAATGGAAGCTTTTCCTGGTAAGAAGCCTGATATTTCTCATTTGAAGATTTTTGGCTCATTTGTTTACATTCATGTGACAAAGGACGCTAGGAAGAAGCTGGATCTGACTCCAGAATTTGGGATATTTGTGGGGCACACAGAAATGCCCCATAATTATCGTGTGTATTTTCCAGACAGTCGGATGACTGTGGTGCGACGGGATATAAAATTCAATGAGGTGAAAGCCATGAATTTGTCACTTGAGAGGGAGCTACACTTGCATGCAGAGGAGGAACTTCTTGTTCCCAAAGATGAGCCTCTAGATGTGGATCAACCATAGGAGGAGATTCATGGAGTGGAGGAGTCCACTCATGCAGAACCAAACATCAGACAAGGCAGAAAGTGTACCATAGAAGCTGAGAGACTAAAGCTTGATGCGACATAGAATGTAGGAGTCCCTACATCACAACGTAGACAGAGACAGACACCTGACCGATTTATTGGATACATGGCTCTTATGAGCAAGTGTATCGTGACAGAGCCATGTTCTTTCGAAGAAGCAGTGCAGGAGCCCACATGGGTAGATGCCATGGTGGAGGAGTATGACTCCATTGTCAGAAGCAGTGCTTGGAGATTGTTCCAAGGCCGGTGGGAAAATCAGTTGTAGGATCAAGATGGATCTACAAGGTAAAGCAAGTTGTTGATGGGAGCATCGAGAAGTATAAGGCAAGATTTGTTGCCCGGGGCTTCTCACAGATTGAGGGGATTGACTATGAAGAAACATTTGCACCTGTCGCACGGTATTCTTCCATACGGACCATCCTTGCTCTCTCAGCGTAGATGGGTTGGCACATTCATCAGATGGATGTGAAGATTGTGTTCCTTAATGGGATCATTGAGGAAGAGGTGTACATTGAGCAACCTGAAGGATTTGAGATCTTCAGCAGCAAGTCGCATGTGTGCAGGCTCAAAAGAGCGTTGTATGGGCTGAAATAAGCACCACGTGCTTGGTACACTCGGATCGACAGCTATTTCACTGGACTTGGCTTCACCAAGAGTGAGGCGGATGCAAACCTGTACCAGATTGTGGTGGAGGGTAAGCTTTTAATCATTGTTCTTCATGTTGATGATTTAATACTAACAGGTGATGAGCAGTTGATACCTCATGCAAGGCAGATCTTGCAAAGGATTTTGAGATGAAGGATTTGGGCCTCCTTCTTTATTTCCTTGGATTGGAAATATGGCAGCGGGAAGGTGAAATGTTTGTGTCTCAAGGAAAGTATGCCCGGGAGATACTGGAGAAGTTTCACATGTGAGGCTGCAAGCCTATCGACACTCCTCTTCTAGGAAATTGGAAGAAAGAGGACGCTACATCGGCAAAGGTAGTGGATGCCACTGTTTATTGACAGTTGGTGGGTTCACTCATGTATTTAGTCAATAAAAGACTGAACATATGCTATGCGGTGAACCAGCTTTCACAAGCGATGGTTAAGCCTACCAAGCTCTTTTGGAAGGCAGGCAAGCATGTCCTGAGATATCTCAGGGGCACATCTGAGTATGGTTTATGGTACAGACAAGTGGATGAGGTGAAGTTGCATGGCTTCACAGATGCATATTGGGCAGGAAGCCCAACAGACAGAAAAATCACATCAGGAGGGATTTTCAGTATTGGATCTACAACATTTTCTTGGTACAGTGGGAAACAAAGATCCGTGGCACTCAGTTCAGCTTGAAGTGGAATACATGGCGACGAGTCCAAGATGCATGTGAGGCTATACGGATGAAGTCCTGGTTGGTTTCGGTTCACATTTAGATCCCACGGTGATTCATTGTGATAATCAGAGTTGCATTAAACTCTCGGTTAATCTTGTGTTTCATGATAGATCTAAACATATTGATATACGGTATCATCATATCATAAATTGTGTGCAGCGGAAGACCATGTTGCTTCAGTACATTCCCACGGAGGATCAGGATGAAAATATTCTAACGAAGGTGCTCACCAGGGGCAAATTTGAATACCATAGAGACAGGATCAGGGTGAAGGATAATCCCTATCTTGTTGAGAGGGAGTTTTGAGATTTAACAAGATGATGAGCTTAGTGAAAGAAGTACTTCTTCATTAAGTGGGCCCGCAAGCTATTTTTGGCGCAAGTCTATTTTTAGACATGGTGATCATATTTCGAAGTTGCAGGATGCTATTTGTGGATGGTTGATCAGAGTTGGAAAAATAGATGAAATTCTATTTTAGAATGTTTGGTGAAATCTATTTATAGATGATCAATCTAAATATATATGTCGATTATTATTAGCTCTTAATAATAATCAGACTCTAAACAACAACTTATTCTCTTGGAGCACTTTGTTTCACTGCATAGATGTGGCACATTAGTGGACTGAGGGAATTACGCAATTCCCAAGGGTTTACTGGAGCTCATGCGTGGAGGACTCAGTTAGAACTCAAGTGGCAGAGTTATGACAGAGTTGGAAGAGTAGTTTATAGAGTTGTATTAGTTTAACAGAGTTAGACTCAGTTGAGCTAGTTGTATTTAGTCTAGCTAGAATGATACAATGAGAGTGGAGTGGTAGTGGTGTTGAGTGAATTCTGAAATAGCTTAACTCATTAATCAACTGAACAATACAATAGTTAACTACAGTGCATGGCAGTTCCAGTGGAGACCCAGTGGAGAGATAGGTGAAAGGGCAACATGGACTATCTGTTGTGACTATAGTGATGCATTGATTGCATCACACACACATTGGAGTTTCCAAAGAGGATTTCACAGTCAAGGAAAGGGTAATTCGAATTAATTCAGAGCTATTCTTCAGTAGGGATTGCGCAGTGGAGGCAGGCTAGTAGGGGGCAAAGATCGGTGCATGGATTTGTAGCTTTTTCCTGATTAGTGTGTGATGATTGTATTGTACTAAGAGCTTGATGTACTAAGCTTTGTATGAGGATTGTTACATGAACTCCATGATACATAATATATTATAGTTGGGGTTTTCAGCTTCAGGCTTTCCCATTAAACAATTGTGTTATGTGCGATTGTTTTTATTTATGCTTCACATGTGTGTGCAATTAATTTTCCGCAAAAGATTAAAAGTGGAATGATTCTGTATTTTGCAAGAAGTTAAATATTGTGAGATCAAGGGAATCTAGATGTATGCATGCTAATGTATACTAATTTCTACATATATGGCCGGAGTAGCTGTATGGGGCGGATTATGTCCATTAGGGGAGGTAAGGACCATGATATGTCCAGGGCGCGGTCGTAGATTTGGAAGTCCGGAGGGGTGCGCAGGGGGCACAGGAGCATGTTCACAGCACAGAAGTTGCGCTGGAAGCGTAGAGGTGTGCTAGGAGCGTAGGGGGTACACTGGGAGCGCATGGGTGCGTTGGGTGCACAGGAGGTATGCTGGGAGCACAGGGGTGCGCTGGGCGCAAAGGAGGTGCGAAAAATAGCCATTAGAACAGTAAAATCGGGTAAAAGGCAAAAATTACCATTGAAAGGAGCGGGCGATCGGCATTTAATGAGGAGATTTTGGAAGATTTTTTATCGTTTACTTGATAGTAAGTTCCGGATAAGGTTTACACAACCGTTGGTCGATCACAAAGGCTATAAAAGCAAGGGGATAGTTCAGAAGAGGGTTCCATATAGCTTGAACAGTTTGTGCTATGTACGACTCTATGCCTCTTGTGCTTTGTTGATCTCTGAGAGCACTTCCCCCTTAGACAGTAGCCACCCTGAGCTTGTTTTTCGCGCCATAATGACTGTGACTAATCCCACTGAGTCATCCCAGCCTGTGACCTCGACGAAACAAGAATCTGAGGAAGTAGTGGAAGTCGAACCAGAAGCTGAGGAAGTTATATCTACGCTGTGTCAAGCAAAGAAGAAGGGGAAAGAAAAAGCGCAGGGGTTGGGGAAACCCGCTAAATGGGTTAGGGTGAAGCCTCGTACTTCCCCATGAAATGTAAAGTCCCTGCGAACGACACCCCAGGCACGTTCTCCCAACCTAGTAAAGCGACCTCTGTCTACTCAGGAAGAGGCCCAGGTAGCCAAACCAATCAATTGGCTACTACCCTTTGTTCGGCCTCACAGGCCCTCCACATGCACGTCGAAGAATCTTGATGGCTTTCACACCTACATGTAGATGTCGCTGACCCCGGGTGAGGTCCCCGTCATTGGCGAACCCTTTGGAAAGCTCCATGAGGTGAAATTTGATGATCATGACTTGGCCAATTTGGAGGCCTTCCCTGAGTTGGCACCTGAATTATATCTTGACATAATACAAGAAGACGACAGGATAAATATTGTCCCCATGCGTTGGGTGCACGAATTGGCAGGGTCTGGGCTCTTAAACCTACTAAGGATGCCGCATTTCGGCCACTACAATATCACGGACCGTCTTGTACCTCAGTTACTTTCACTGGTCCATGATGGCTGCTTATGGATCCAGGATCGAATCCCCATAAATGCTGCACTCATTCATCGAATTACTGGTCTCCCCATGGAAGGGTCAGACCCTCTGCTATGCATTCGTAAGAAGTACGAGGGGAATATCACTGACCACATGCACGAAACCTACCATGTGGAGTGGAACACTCGAGGCTTCATGATCAAGTCCATCAGCGACCCCGGTACACAGTTGGGTACCCTGTTATTGACATGCAAGATGATGTGAAAATACCAGGCAGCCTCCATCCCTACATATGTAATTCAGTTGGCTGATCGGTGCGATAAATGGGTCTGCTTCAATTGGTCCCAGTACTTGTGCAACGAGATTTTGGCCAATGTCTGCGAAACCTAGGACTAGGGACGAGCATTTTGTTATTCTCGGCTGCTGCTTCTCATCGCGTTGGTCGCCTGGGAAGCACATGAAGAATCGGTCCTCCCTGAGCTCACCCCAGACATGTGCGAGGGGGCCCAATATACGAATATGTGGGACTCTAAGGATGCGCAACGCATTGAGGAAAATCAAGTCTTATGGGTGTTGTTTCAGAGTGGGCTCGTAGTAGCTATCAACTCCTGACCGCGTCTGTCGCCAGCCATCTACGATAAGTATAAAAGCATCACTGCATTCGAGGTGACTATGCATAACGTCAAAATCAGAGGTCGTAAGGATCCTGCGTGGGTTTCGCTCCCCTATATGGTTACCGATGAAGAGATTGGATGTTTAATTGCGCAATGGCCTCCACATTGGAAGCTTGGTTTCAAAATAGGTGCAAAAGGCACTGAAGGCACGAGCACCACGAAGGTCACCCCACCCACCACTACCAAAGAGACTGGAGGACCAAGTAAGGATACTAGGAAAGGCTTGGACCCACCATTGCAGATGGCTACACAGCAGAAAAAGAATACTGAACAAGCATCACAGAAGGGCTTATAGCTGGACGAAGGAACTGAAGAGTTGGATGCTGGGGGCGCTGACCACCCCCCCTCGAGGGACGAAGAGGACTAGTGAACCGGTTAAAGGGCCATGAAAGAAGCAGCGCTCTCAACAACCATAGCGCGACGATGTCATTACATTGACAGAAGGGGACCTTGAGAAAATTGCAGGTGCGGTCACTTTGGCTGTAGAGGATAAATGGCTGGCTCTAGAGGAGCAACAGAAAGCCGCGGTCGACACCCTCCAGGCTGAGCTCTGGGCTCTGTAATTGAAAATTGACACTTTGCAGACAAGTATGATCCAGGTCTGATCAGCCCCAATGACTAGCAGCACAGTGATCAATACGCCAGAAATCCGCCTCTGCCCACTCCCTGGCACCACCCTCATACTGAGTCCACGTGACTTAGGAGTGCAAGTCCAGGCTTGTGCTGAGGTGAAATTGGATCTCGCCTGCCTGCCACATGAACCTTTGCAGCTACTTCATGCGTCCTTGTTTGAAGAAATTCAACATAGGGATCGACAAGTTCATTAGCGGCTCAATACAGCTGAGCAGATAATCGAAGAAAAGACGGCTGAGGTATCACAGGCACAGGCTGCCTGTACCCTTGTTTCCGTGTAGCAGACCGAGCTGGAGCACTTAATTAGTAGACTCTGTGTGGATTTTATAAAAGAAATCCCAGCTACGGCCACCCCCCAGTCCAAGATTGACAGGTTGTTCGTGGCATTAAAGGCCTCAAGGACCGAGATCCAGGCGGTCAAAATGTAGATGGAACAACAGATCGCAGACTTGCAGGCCAAGTTACAGCTGGAGACACCACCAGAGGTATGGGCCCAGTGAGCTACACTAGTTACAGTGGCCACGAATGTGATTACAGGATAGATTGCTTAGGGTGCCCAATTACTGGAAACAACTATGTAGTTATGGACCAAGGTGCAGCGTGACCTTCTCCTGCGTGAAATCAACCAGGACCTACGACAGAAGGAAGAAGCATTCAAGCAGATGGAAGCCACTATTCCTACTCTGATTCCTACTCAATGATTGGCACGACCGCATACCAGCCACGCCCTTCGGGATGATATTGAAAAAATCCACCAGAAGAAGAGGACCCTCAACGACCGCCTTAAGCCATGGGCTAATGAAGCCCTCAAGCTCTCTCAGGATATTAATGTCGCTGTTAAACACCTGAACCAGACTCTGGAGAGCATCACAGCTATGACAGAAGGACCAACTTCGCAAAAGTTGGTGGATATTTATCACAACGCTGGTGCTCAGAGTGAAAGAGTGCTAGCCCCACTGGTTGAGGCGATCAGGCTGCTATAGGTGCAGGTGGAGACCCCACGACCACAATGACTTAAGACGAGTCACAATATTGTGTTGGGGGACTATTGGAACAGGGTCCCCTAAAGCTGCGAATTTTGTACAATTTTGTATATTTGTGGTATTAATTAGTCTAGCGTAGGGGTTTTGGGGTGGGTCAAAGCCCCGAATGCATTGTAATGGGTCAAGGGTAGACCTAGAGTCCGCAGACCATGGTTTGCGGACCACAGGAAAGCATAGGCTAAGTCGTTATAAATAGATGAACATTTTGGGTCTTAAATTAGGTAAGAATTAAGTCGAATGCTAAGTGCGAATTGTTAGATCTGTTGTTCGTTCATTCGGGTAAGGACTCCTGCTGGATGTGTGCACGGAGATCCTCAGTCCTACTGTGTGCGAACCTTGTTGGCTGTGTGTGCAGGCTATGTTTGGATTGTATAGGGTTTTGGATGCTAATATATGTGGATATAGTTAAAGTAGCTCTGTGTTATCTGATCTAATGTGTAACTACTGTTTATGCTAACCTTTAGGATCTATTAGAGCTAAGAATACAGTCATGTTATCTGTTATGCTATGAATCTGTCTGTGTTATGGTATATCTGTAATATGTTAATGATGCATTATGATATTGTGCACTGATAACTGTTGATATGAACGTGGATGCGAAGGTATTAACTAGATCTATGCATGGTAATAGCTCTTTTATACTGTGGATTATACTGTTAACAAAACTGCGAATAGACCTGTCTTGTGCAAACCTGATAGGTTGCGAATTGGATCTTCTTAACTTACCTACTCTCTCTCTCAGGGTGTGGAAATCTGGTTCCAACACCCTCCCATACTGCTTTGGGTAATACTTTCG
Organism: Pinus albicaulis; assembly: GCA_034641835.2. NCBI lineage: Eukaryota > Viridiplantae > Streptophyta > Pinopsida > Pinales > Pinaceae > Pinus > Pinus albicaulis. The sequence continues at coordinate 370,923,145 of CM076584.1, read as the reverse complement.
CATACGCAAGCAGGTCACTGCCGAACAGGCCAGTAGTATAGGGGTTTGTTGGCAAACCTTAACCTCCGAACCTGGGTCAGGACCCCTCGAGCCAGCAATATTCCAAGCTAAATAGTGGGAAAAAACATCCTAGTGGGTGTTGATTTTGGTTTATTATGGCTAAGGAAATTGGCAAAGGGAATGGAAAATACATTGAAAAGGAAAAGAGGCATTATTTGGCATCTATTTATGAAAATAATGGAAAATAGGAGAAAAGGAAGGTGAAAGGTCACACGTTGCATGTGAGGAGGAAATTGAAGGAAAATAATGGAAAATGAAGAAAATAAAGGCCTCATTGATAAAAAGGCTTTTGAGGACCAGTTCATAGACTTTTTTTCAATTCATTTTTGGAGCTCTCTCTCTATTCTCTCTCTCTCATACTCTTGGACACTTAGAATTTTCTGGGAGAAATCTGGGAGGAGTGTGGAAAACTTGGGATTTGGAGCAAGAAGGTAAAGGAGAAGTAGGTAAGCGCAAGAGGACATCATGATCAACAACTACAAATTTTTTTTCTTGCAGGTACCGAGTTTCATGTATGATTTCCTTGCTAGTTTTGGAATGCATGGCACATGAATGTGGTTTCTTGGTCATGATTTGTAATTGGGATGGAGAATTGTCTAGATTGACAATGGTTTTTCCTAGCCTTTTATTTTCCTAAATAGCCATGATGGTGTGGGTGTCTTCCTTTTTATTTTTATGTTTGGTTCTCATTTTCCTTTGTTTGTGGATTGAGTTATTAGTTCCTGGATCCTTGGTTGGAAAATCTCTCTTGAGCCCTGTAATAACTTGGGTTGAGTTACTAGTCCTAGAGCCTTGGTTGGAAAAACGCTCTAGAGCCCTTAGTGGGTTGAGTTACTAGTCCTGGAGCCTTGGTTGGAAAAACGCTATGGATCCCTTAGTGGCTTGAGTTACTAGTCCTGGAGCCTTGGTTGGAACAAACACTCTGAAACCCTAGACAGCTTGGGTAGAGACCAATCTGGTGATGGTTAGTGATGTTCGACTGTGAGGTGGAATCATTGGTTGAGGGTTGAGTTGGGTTGTCCTCTTGAAGCCCTAGTTTGGTTTTATTTGGATTGTTCCATGAGATTCCACATTCATGCTTATAATATGGCATGGGGGTGACTGGTTGAAAGAAATATTTGGTTCAACCCAGTCTATGGTCAGGTGGTACGTGGAATTCCCTGACTTGGTTGGATTTTCATATATTAATAAGAGTTATTTTTTCCGTGGTATTTTCATGAGTAAAGGTACTTGATGTGATGTGGCTTTAATGGTTATTTCCGCATTGATATATATCTGGTCATTTGTTGGTTATAAGCATGTTTTATGATATTTATGATGTATGGTTCTCATTATGTTTTGATTATTATGTGAAACAATAATGAATGAATGTCCTAATATATGATAATGCAATTAATGTGAGAAGGAAACAATCCTTCTAGACGATTCTCAGATAAGTATGAAACCCCTATGCTTAGGTCTGTTGTTGAAACCTATAGATTTCATATTTATGGTATGTTTGACGAAATGTCTATCATGGCTAGTAGGGGTCCAACCAAGTTATTAATCAAATGTTTGCATTAGTACCTTTTTTGTGTTATGTAACATTTCTGGAAGTCTCATGGAGTTCTAGGCAGTGGCCTGAGTCTTGGCCATGAAAATGTGGCACATAATCTAGGGTCGATGGCACAGGATTACCTGAAAAAAGTCCATAGTTTTTGGGATGGCCTTGCTATGGGAGCGACTGGAGGGTTCTAGTCACACTATTTCATTGTCATGGGAGCGATTGGGGTGTTTGGTTAGTAAAATACAAGTTTCTTCAGGAATTAAGCACCTGGAAAGGTAGATTGTCTCCTAGAGGTTTTGTAGGATGTGAATGGTCAGTTTGGTTGTGTTCTGTTTGTTCCACTTCCTTAAGTTGGCCTACGAGGTTGAATCACATCATAGTGGCTTCTCATCACATGTTTACCTTGGTGGACCAGTTAGCTTGGGTAAATGTTTGAGAGGGTGTTACAGAGTGGTATCAGAGCATGGTTCAACACTTAGACTGGATGGGAGGAGTGTGTTTGTCATGCATACATGTTAGTTTCATATGTGTTCCTTATGCTTATGCTATATGTGCTTGTTGAATATGCATGGAGTTGTTCATAGTTGCAGTGGTGTCTTCATGTGAAATTTGATGGTGTTGTTAATTGGATGTGGTTGTCATGAGTGTATGTTAGTTATTCATTTGTTATGTTGTCTGTGTCTATAGGTTGTTGTGCATGCATTGTTATGGTTACCGTTATGCATGCATAATAGGTTAGATATGCATTGTGAGATCATTGTATGTAGTTATGTCATCATGATGTTGTTGGTATGTTATGATGCTTATGTGTTGGTTGAGATAGAGCAGGAGATGCAGAGCATAAGAGCGAGGTTGCAGCACTAGACTTTCAGGTAAGAGAAGATTTTCATACAGGTATTTTATGTTTGGCATGCATGTATGTTAGTTAATGGATTTTTATATGCATTAGGCTTATATACATGTTTTTCATTTTACTGTTGTTGTGGTTACATTCATGGTAGATGCTAGTAAATCATTGTGGTCATATGGACATGTGTCGAATAGTCATGAATGAATATAGTAACTTGTTTTTATATGCATTGTTGTTATTGTTTTATGATAGTTAACTTGATGAGTATGTTATATGTTAACTTTCCGTTGTTATATGTTAGTTAAATTGATGATTAGGGTTATTTCATTAAGATCTTGATGTTATATGTATCGTGTTGATATGGATTGGTTTGTGTAGATGGTTATGGTTGTGGCATTCAAGTGTGAGATGATATACTTGTGATGTTGTGTCATATTAATATGGAATGACTTGTGTAGGTGTGATAGACTCCCCTGAGATACATTGAGGTATGAGTTTGATTGTGTTATCAATTTAGTTTATCTAGCATGGTATGTTTACAAGTTGATTGAATGTTTTATTAATTGCATGGTATGAGTATGTGTCTATAAGATTGAATGAAGGAATGATTTTGTTTTAAGATGGTTGTACTAACACATTATGTGCTGAGATAACTGATATGTACTTGAGTGCAAGTGAGTGCTAATTGTAGTGTTATAATTTATGACTATGATTTGGTTGTTGATTATGACATGGTTGATAGTCTTGGTAAAGGTTGATTTCAATTACTAGATATGATGTCTTGATATTTGGAACATGTGGCTGACATGTGTGACCAGTTGGAGGGAAACATGCTTGCCATTAGTGTGACCAGGTAATAGTTTATTTGTTTATATAACTAACAATTGGGTGATGTGACAATGCATAGTAAGACTCAATTGCAACAAGTAAAAGGTAAAATAAAGGAATTGGGTGAAAATTACTTTGGATAAGTTTGGAAACCACAATTCCAAACGAATGAGTGCTTTGCATACATGAAGTCTTCTTAACCTTGATTTTTTTTGACATTATGTGGATATCTGTTATATTCATGAACATGTATTTGATAGATATAACATCTAGTTTCCAGTTATGGCTAGATTCTTTAAGGGAATTGGAGTCCCTTGAGAGATGGCATGGACGTTTCTAGTTACAAGGCAACGTGCTTGGCACATCAAGGTAAGGTAACCAATATATTGTTATATTTATTTATATACTGATAGTTATGTGTTTACGGAAATATGATGAAGGGAATTGTATGGAAAAAGAGACTGCTGTGAAATCTTGAAGAAGGCTTAGGATGATATTTCCCTTGGAAGCATTGGGAACCCATGGGGATTGATTCATAGTGTTTGTTGCTAGTTTTATGCTTTTGATTTGTTTGTGCTTGATTTACAGTTTTGTGTATGACTAGTGCATGGCCATGCCACTTTGTTGTGGTGTTGTATTGCTATTGGTTTTCATGGTCTTCTTCTTATTTGATTTTGTTCTTGCCTTTCATGTTTTGAGGGTCATGAGAATTGGTTGGGGAAAGAGGAAAGTTAACGAGGATCAGGAAGGGTTGAATGGAACCTGATAGCTAATGTAAGACCCGAATGAATCCTGATGCATGTATAAGGGCAAAAAAAGGTAAGAATATGACAACTAGTTGGATTGGTTGGGTCCATTGTGGTAAATGGACTGTGGCAGTACAAACATGAGAAAGGTAACTGAAAAGGTAAAGGAAATGGATTTGAGGCATCAAATTCCTTGGCTACATTGGGAACTGTTGTTCTCAATGTTGTGCATGTTGTGCATGGATAAAGGGAGTTCTCTTAACCTTGACCTTATGATATCTAGCAATTGTGTTGTGAATATGGTTATGTTGATGTCTATATATGTATACATGTATGTACATATGTCATTTTTTGACAGGGTCGTAAGAGATCATGATTGCTTTATTCTGATGTTTATATGTAAATATGTATGTATGTATGTCATTATCTCACAAGGTCATCAATAATCATTCTTGTGGAGGAATGATTGCTTATGTGCGTGAACGCCATGAAGATGTTCCTGGTCTTATGAGGAATCAAGTGGGAAGAGTAGCCCTAACATATCTATGAGGTCAATATCATGTGGATACGAATTGATATTATGTGATTATACTATGTCAATGTTTATGTTATGGACATGATATGTTGAGGGATACATCAGTGGAATGAAAGAAGTGTGCTTTGCGACATGCAGGGACAAGAATGGATAAGACACTAGAAGAAAGTTTTTTTGGTAAGGACAATGCGATCTTAGGATTTGCAGTATTGTTGTTGTGTACATGTAGCATATGTAGTATTTTGTACATATGATTTTGTGTGCTTGTTGTATATGTGGTGTTGCATGTATATGGCATATGAAGTGCTGGGTATAGATGGTGGTATGTACATGTTGGATATGCGATGATGTGTACATATTGTACTATGCACATGTTGGATATGCAGTGTTGTGTGCATATGGTTCTTTGTGCATGTTGGATATGCGGTGTTGTATAGATATGATGTTATGTACATGTTATTTTTTCTTTTTTTCTTTTCTAAATTAGACTAATTCTATTAAAAGAAACATATGGTACAAAATGGAGTTACAGTCAAGAGAGGCTGAAAATCAAGGAAGCCGAATATGATAAACTATCAACCTCGGTCCCGATAAGTAACAAAGAGAGAGACAAGAAGAGATAAGATGATAAACATGGGATCCATAAGAGACAGACATAGGGATCAACCCAGAATGGGTTGAATCGTCAGTACGACATTTCTTTCCTTTATTTTTTGATACTTTAACCCATCTGTCATGTGGTGGGTGGGCTAAAACCACCTGAAGATTGTTGTTGACTAAAGGAGTGGTCTCCTTATCTGAATCTAAGGAGGAGGATTCATGAGATGGTTTATGGGAACTCGCAGAAACATTGGGCATATCTGTTTCCTGCTTGTCAACTTCCTCATCTACTTCGATCTCATCCTCATATGAGCTGAAGGAGTCTATGTCATCCGTGGGAGGTGGTTTGAGGTGGTTTGCAGGGCTTCCAACTTTTAGAGTTTGATTTGCGATTAATTTTCTTTTTTTGGGCAAGGAGCATAGCGCAGGAGTTATGAAGATGCCCTATTTGATGCAGTGTCATCATCAGAAAGTAGTATTATCATAGTCCAAGTTCTGTGTCCAGTGGAAATCCCCAACTTTGAGGTTGATTTGATCGGGAAAACCTTTACTTATGTTTATTTTAGCACATATTATGCCATAGGTGTAAATGCGCGTCTCCCCCTTGGAGGGATCCGTGGCTAGAAAGCGACCCAGGGTGTTTCCAATACCTTGAAAGATAGATTAGTGCCATATAGGAGCTAGTAATTTTGGAAGCCTGACCCAAATAGGAATCTTGGTGATGACTACTGTTGAAAGGTCGAATGATGGGAACCAGGGTGTGAGGAATAGACCTGAATTTCCTCATAACCCCATAACCAAGGGCCACCTGTTAAGGCTTTTTGGTAATCTTCATTGAATGCAAACAGAACTATGAATAAGCCTTTTGAGAAGAAGGTGACCTTGTTGTTATTAGCCCAAGTGGAGTGAATTCATTGGTATAGATCTGCTGAGCGAGGCCATAATCCATTGAAATGGAAAATGATGGCAGATTCTACATATGTTTGAAACTGATTATCAAGTGTCGGATTGGAAATTTCTACTGAGGGGACCTCCTCCATTTTATCAACCAAAAAATTCTTGGGAGCCTAAGAGGGTTGAGCAACTTCCTTGGGGGGATGTGCATGGATAACATCCTTGTAAGAGAAAGATTGAGCTGAAGAGGGCTGCCTGACTACCCCTCCTCTTAGTCGAAGGGTTAAAACAACAAAAGAATATTTTTCAATATTATAAAATGAGAGCGGAAGAGAGTCCTCTAGTTTTTTACCTCCATAGAGTAATCATTGAAGAGCAGAAGGAATCCCCAGCCTGTGTTCGAGGGCATGTGAAAGTCCCTTCACCAGATCCATGGAGCGAGCCTTATGTACATGTTGATATGTTGTTCTATGTACATATTGTGTTGTGTGCATGGTGTACATGTGGTACTGTGGTCGTGGGGTCTCCACCTACGCTTGTAGTAGCCCGATCGCCTCAACCAGTGGGTTAGCACTCCTTCACTTTGAGTAGCAGTGTTATGAGAAATATCCACCAATTTTTTCAAAGTTGGTCATTTTGTCGCAACTGTGATGCTCTCCAGAGTTTGGTTTAGGTGTTTAATAGTGACATCAATATCCTGAGAGAGCTTGAGGGCTTAATCAGCCCACGACTTAAGGCAGTCGCTAAGGGTCTTCTTCTTCTAGTGGAGTTCGTCAATATCATCCTGAAGGGCATGGCTGGTACACGGTCGTGCCAATTGTTGAGTAGGAATCAGAGTAGGCATAGTGACTTCCATCTGCTCGAACACTTCTTCCTTCTGTCGCAGGTCTTGGTTGATTTCACATAGGAGAGGGTCACGCTGCACCTTGGTCCATAATTGCATAGCTGTTTCCAGTAATTGGGCACTCTGAGCAATCTGTCCTGTAACCAAATTCGTGGCCACCATAACTAGCGCAGCTCCCAGGGCCCATACCTCTAGTGGTGTCTCCGGCTGCAACTTGGCCTGCAAGTCTGCGATTTGTTGTTCCATCTGCATTTTGACCACCTGGATCTCGGTCCTTGAGGCCTTTAATGCCACGAACAACCCCTCAATCTTGGCCTAGGGGGTGGCCGTAGCTAGGATGTATTCTGTAACATCCGCGCAGAGTCTACTAATTAAGTGCTCCAACCCGGTCTGCTATGCGGAAACAAGAGTACAGGCAGCCTATGCCTATGATACCTCAGCGGTCTTTTCTTTGATTATCTGCTTAGCTATACTAAGCCGCTGATGAACTTGTCGATCCTAATGCTAAATTTCTTCAAACAGGGACGCGTGAAGTAGTTGCAAAGGTTCATGTGGTAGGTAAGCGAGATCCAATTGTACCTCTGCGCAGGCCTAGACTTGCACTCCTAAGTTGTGTGGACTCAGTATGAGGGCGGTGCCAGGGAGTGTGCAGAGGCAGCTTTCTGGCGTATTGATCACTGTGCTGCTAGTCACTGGGGCTGATCGGACCTAGATCATACTTGTTTACAAAGTGTCAGTTTTCAATTGCAGAGCCCAGAGCTCAGCCTGGAGGGTGTCGACTGAAGCTTTCTGCTGCTCCTCCAGAGCTAGCCATTTATCCTCTGGAGCCAAAGTGACTGCGTCTGCAATTTTCTCAAGGTCCCCTTCTATCAATGTAATGACGTCATCGCGCTCTAGTCGTTGAGAGCTCTACCTCTTTCATGGCCCTTTAACAGGGTCACCAGTCCTCTTCGTCCCTCGGGGGGAGTCAGCTCCCCCAGCATCCAACTCTTCAGTTCCTTTGTCCAGCTGTAAGCCCTTCTGTGATGCTTGTTTATTATTCTTTTTCTACTGCGTAGTCGTCTGCGATGGTGGGTCCATGCCTTTCCTAGTATCCTTACTTGGTCCTCCAGTCTCTTTGGTAGTGGTGGGCGGGGTGACCTTCGTGGTGCTCGTGCCTTTAGCGCCTTTCGCACTTGTTTTGAAACCAAGCTTCCAATGTGGAGGCCATTGCACAATTAAATTTTCAATCTCTTCATTGGTAGCCATATAGGGGAGCGAAACCCACGCAGGATCCTTGCGGCCTCTGATTTTGACGTTATGCATAGTCACCTGGAATGTAGTGATGCTTTTATACTTATCGTAGATGTTTGGCGACAGACACGGTTGGGAGTTGATAGCTGTTGTGAGCCCACTCTGAAACAATAACCAGAAGACTTGATTGTCCTCAATGCGCTGTGCATCCTTAGAGTCCCACAGATTCATATATCGGACCCCCTCACAGATGTCTGGGGTGAGCTTAGGGAGGGCCGATTCTTTAGGTGCTTCCCAGGCAACCAACGCGATGAGAAGCAACAGCCAGGAATAAAAAAATTCTTGTCCCTGGTCCTGGGTTTCGCGGACATTGGCCGGAATCTCGTTGCACAAGTACTGGGACCAATTGAAGTAGACCCCTTTCTCGCACCGACCTGCCAACTGAATTACATATGTAGGGATGGAGGTTGCCTGACATTTTCACATCATCTTGCATGTTAATAACAGGGTACCCAACTACATACCAGGGTCGCTGATGGATTTGATCATGAAGCCTTGAGTGTTCCGCTCCACATGGTAGGTTTCGCGCACGTGTTCAGTGATATTCCCCTCGTATTTCTTACGAATGCGTAGCAGAGGGTCCGACCCTTCCATGGGGAGACCAGTAATTCGATGAATGAGCGCAACATCAATGGGGATTCAATCCTGGATCCATAAGCAGCTGTCATGGACCAAGGAAAGCAACTGACGTACCAGACGGTCCGTGATATTGTAGTGGCCGAAATGCGGCATCCTTAGCAGGTTTAAGAGCCCGAACCCTACCAATCCGTGCACCCAACGCATGGGGACAATATTTATCCCGTCATATTCCTGTATTCTATCAAGATATAATTCAGGTGCCAACTCAGGGAAAGCCTCCAAATTGGCCAAGTCATGATCATAAAATTTCACCTCATGGAGCTTTCCAAAGGGTTCGCCAATGACTGGGACCTCACCCAGGGTCAGCGACATATACAAGCAGGTGTGCAAGCCATCGAGATGCTTCGACATGCATGTGGAGGGCCTACGGGGCCAAACAAAGGGTGGTAGCCAATTGATTGGTTCAACTACCTGGGCCTCTTCCTGAGTAGACAGAGGTCGCTTTACTGGGTTGGGAGAACATGCTTGGGGCACCGTTCGCGGGGACTTTACATTTCATGGGGAAGTATGGGGCTTCACCCCAACCCATTTCGCAGGTTTCCCCAACCCCTGCGCTTTTTCTTTCCCCTTCTTCTTTGCTTGACTCAGCATAAATATAACTTCCTCAACTTCTGGTTCGACTTCCACTACTTCCTCAGTTTCTTATTCCATCGAGGTCACAAGATGGGATGACTTGGTGAGATTAGTCGCAGTCATTCTGGCATGAAAAACAAGCTCAAGGTGGCTACTTTCTGAGGGGGAAGCGTTCTCAGAGATCAAAAAAGCACAAGAGGCACAGAGTCGTACAAAGAAAAAACTATTCAAGATATGTGGAACCCTCTTCCGAACTATCCCCTTGCTTTTATAGCCTTTTTGATCGACCAACGGTTGGGTAAACCTTATCTAGAACTTACCATCAAGTAAACGGTAAAAAATCTTCCAAAATTTCCTCATTAAATGCCGACCGCCCGCTCCTTTCAACAGTAAATTTTTCCTTTTACCCAATTTTACTGTTCCAACGGCTAGTTTTCACACCTCCTTTGCGCCTAGTGCACCCCTGTGCTCCCAGCGTACCTCCTATGTGCCCAACGCACCCCTCCACTCCCAGCATACCCCTTGCACTCCTAGCGCACCTCTGCATTTCCAGTGCACCTTTTGCGCTCTGAACATGCTCCTGTGCCCCCCACGCACCCCTCCGGACTTCCAAATCTACGGTCGCGCCCTGCACATATCATGGTCCTTACCTCCCCTGGTGGACGTACTCCACCCCATACAGCTACTCTGGCCATACAATCATTTAATCCAATACGGTTTGAGCCGGCTGCCATTGACATAGCCAGGCGCTGCATAGGGTAGCTAATTGAATAGCT